>CM062813.1:453997784-454160442 GCA_031772625.1 Pinus tabuliformis
CTACGTCATCATTTAGAACCAACTGTAACCTCAAAAACCATGCTTCAGATTGTATATGCTACTTGGATGAACCCAAACTGCATGTATACGCTACTACCATTAATCAAACTTGCATATACCTCCAAAGCTACTGCAAACATAAAATTTTGAATCAAGTTTGTACCAACCAACAATCTACTATCAACTTAGAGAGCTTTACGTAGGCAGCAACAAAGATCACTTCTTCTCTCTTATACAATCAATCAATCTTTGACATAATTGAAACAATCAATCGCTAAAACCTCTGAACCTCTTACACAACTGAATCAAACAATCACTGAACCTCTGACACAACTAAATCAACCATTCATTCAAACTTAATCAAATTGAAGCATTCAACTGGAACAGATAGATCACTATAACCACTACACAAATTTGAACCCAGAACACTGCATCAACAACCAAAACTAAATGTAACCTCAAAAGTCATGCATCAAAATGTATATGCTCCTTTAATGAATCAAACTTACGTGTATACACTACTTCCTTTTTCTCAACTTGCATATACCTCTAAAGATACCGAATCATAAAACCTCCAAACCACAAACTGTAGCAATCAATGACATTTTGAAGATCTATTGTCATATTACAGAGTTCTAAACAGATAGAAACAAGGATCACCCTTCTTTCTCAATCAATGAGACACAAACTCTTTATGCATTCAGTTTTACTTTCAGATCTAAGAATACTTCATTTATAGACAACAGTAAAACAACGACATTGATTTGATGGAATATTCATCCTTGAACATCAAGCTTTTCTTTTGCATACGCTACTTGGAAGAGCTGAACCAACGTGTATACGAAACTTCACCAAAGTGAACCAATGTATAGATCTACAAATACTTACTTATAACTTTGCTACAATCTCGACTTCAGACATACCCATATCATCACATATAAAGGATAAACATGTGTTAGCAATCAGATCTAGCCCATCCATTAACAGATCATATAATGATAAGTCATTATGATCTTGATCTATCATTATATCTCATCCATCATCAAATGCTCAGGTGCATCTTTAGTATAGATCAAGCAGAGCATCAAAAACCCATAACATGCATATTTGCTTTTGATCTAACACTTCATAAGATATTCATTACTTGTACATTTAGGCCTTGATATTCTCCTCCTTATATACTTAGATCCTTTGTCAATACTTTGGACCAAAACCACTTAGGACCAATACCTTGGACCAAGTACCTAGGGTCAATACAATGGACCAAATACCTCGAAACAAATACCTAGGGTCAATACCACAAACCAAATACCTTGGACAAAAACCTTAGTTTTCCAATCATGTACATGCTTTTCTTCCTGTGGGAGTGTGTGTATATGTATACGCTCTTTTTGTGTTGTGGACCAGTGTGTATACGCTATTTTGACTAAGAGGACATGCATATAATTCTTAAACTACTTTTCATCAACCTATTCCTTCACCGTCTTTATTTTAATTAGAAGACCTTAGTTCCATCTTCCTGTTGTTTGGTACCAATGCCCTATTACCTCTTAATAGACCTGTTACACTCTAAATTTCCATATTACTTCTAAAATGATTCCTTTGAAATGTCATGCATTTTGTCACATCTGTAAACACAACTACCATGCATTCTGTCACATCTGATATCTCTCCTGTAGATTCTTCTAGTTACCATATACAAGTCAGTTGTTCTACTACAAGTGGGTTGCCATCAATTACAGCACATGCATCATATGCCAGCACAAATAACCTGATCAAAGTTTTATTTCAGAAGAAATGTATATTGGTGAATTATTCAATTCTATAATTCTTAGGACAATAGGAGGTGATTAAGAAGCTATAAACATGGAAGTTGACAACGTTATGCTACCTAATTGGGTCAATGTTTGTTTTGCAGAAAATCAGAAAAAAAATGTAACAAATTGTCAAGGATTCTATTATTTTCTATGATGGTTATCTCACATTGAAAAATGCAATGTATGATAGTGGCAGTAAGAAAATGAATAGTGAGAAAATAAAGATTCACGGCAATTTTTTTTTTAGAACTAACAAAAATGCATGTTTATATTTCTAGAGTTGCAACCGCATCGATCATGAATTTGCATGAAGTTTTTGGTGACATGATTACAAAGTCTCTTCGTCAAGAGGAAGCCGAGAAATTGAGACTAAAAACAAGAATGAAGGACCTGGAAGGTGCTTCAAATTCAGGACCTTTTTTAATGAACCGATTGGCAATACAGACAACACTGATGGTAGTTTCTACTTCCAACACACCATATAGACTTGCTAAATCTCTGAATTTCCTTAATGCAATAAAAACATATATTATTAGCAATATATGCAAATAATTTAAAATCATTGAACATGCGTGGGAAGAAAATTCTAATATGGAGCATTTAGATCAAGGAACTAAGTCACTTGTTGAGTGAATTCAAAGTGATCTTGAAGGAGACATGTATGCTGTGAATAATGACTTATTTGATTTCAGATAGAGACTTGATTTACTTTCTGATAAAGAGAAAAAATGATAGTAATTGCAAAATGCTAATTGAATGAAGAAACTCAAAGTTTCATGGTCTCAGATAATCAAAAGAATTGAGAACATTATTTTTTAATATGAAAACATAAAGAGTGGAAGAGAAAATGCATATGTCAAGGCCACATAGATTCTACAAAATCTGAAGAGTGCACATATCAGATGTGACTTTGGATTAATTTCAAATGTTAATAGTTGAATTTGATAAGCTCAAAGAGTCAATGGAAACAAAATTCCATGATATAGCTCATTTTATTGGAAAGGAAAGTAGGGAATGGCTCATTAGCTTTGTTAATGTTAATAGAAATAAATTTTCCTTAAATGTGAAATTGCAAGAAGAAGCCACAAAAATTGAGAAGGATATATTCAATCAACATGTGAAACTGGAAAATATAGTTTCTCATATTAAATATTGTATATAGAAAAAGTTAAAGTAGTTATTTCAAGAAGCTGGAAACTTGAAAAATAGTTAATAGCTAAACAATCATGACATTTGTTTCTTTCATACTATAATTTTTCTTAAAACTTGGAATATTCATTTTCCTATTTACTCATGACTACATGTTAATTTTTTTATATATATGTTATTATGAATTGAGTCATTCTCTCAATGCAATCTTTCTCTTTACATTGCAAATGAATTTTTGATACTACATTCCATGGGAGTCCAATTCATTTACTTTTGTAGCTAGGTATAAAGATTTTGGTAAATGGTTTAGAAATACAATGTTATTTTCTGTCTCAAAATTTATAAGGTAGTTTACATATTGGCTTTCATTTGAAAATATTTTTATTTTACATGTATTTAATTAATTATGGAACAATTTTTTTTACTTTTCCAAAATGGAGGTACTAAAAGTTAAAGATACAAAAATTGAAATGGTCATTGTGAATATGCTAGTGAACTAGGATATTAAAAAAAGTCTTACTATGGATAAAGTAGCTATCATTAGTACCTATAGTGTATTATTGTTACTCCAATTGCATACCTTACTATTAAAAATTTATTTCTTTGTGCAAAGTCTAACAATGTTTACCAATTTTGTGAACAATTTGAAGATGATTTCTCTTTTCTTAATCAAAATGAAAATGTATATTCAATAACTATTTTTGTTTGTCATAAATGTATTCCGTATTTGATGTATACTTTAATCATAGTTTTGGTAATTAGAATTTGATTATGGATACTTAATTCTTGTTACTATAACTCTTTTCTTTATTGTTAAAGAATTTTTAAGCCCAAATAGTGATTACTCTATTCTAATGTTAGATTTATTTACCATTTATCCGCAATTCTGTTAAATTATCTTTTTTTTAAAACTTTGCGAGAATATACTATCGTTATTCAATATTATTAAAGACTGTCCACTCCTCCAATGCACTTGGGGACCTTTGGCGCCATGCCCGTGGAGGTGGGTTGATTCCAGTAACTTCATTTTGCTACACTACGAAAAGTTATCACTAAAATATGTGCTTATGGGAAGAGTTTTCTTCACATTTTGGAAATGGGCTAATCTTATTAATAACACAGTATGATTTTAGTTTGAATATTACCATTTATCTTTGAAGAATCATTGGAAATTGTTTTTTTCTCTTATCTGTAAACTATACACAATGAACATTAACAAATTTCCTTCACGGACAATAGGAATTGACATATAAGGTCTGAAATAATGTCATCCTTTACCTAGTGAAATCTCTCATTCCATTCACTTTTTTAAAGGAAGTGCAACCACATTAGTTCTATCGTAATTGGCTAGAGAAGGAGTAATAACATAACAATATCAATGTCAGAGCATCTCCACCTATGCAAATGATCTTTTTTCTCTGACACATCCTCTGTCATCCACACAGTAAAGGGTCGACATAAAGAAACATAACAATATTTATTGAATAAGATTTGTTCAGCCCCACCCACTTAATATGGGACGGACCTTACATCATTTGGGACTAACTAGTGGTCATAATTATTTTTTCTAGTGCTGATTTGCCTGATGTTTATTTAGAAACTACTTGTGTGAAATCGGTTACTTTAAATCCCATTCACTTTGCTTAAATTCCAAATTGAAATAGTCAAATTGATTCGATTACATTTCATTATTGATACATTTCACATGCTTTAGAAACAAATATCAAGATAATATTTTATTAATACCCTAGATCACATTCTAATTTTATTAACTAGAGCTCTTTTGCCAATAACTACAAGCATTTTTGTCATTTATTCACTAAGCTAACGCATATTCAGGACATTCACTATGTAAAGTTGTTTTTCTACTTTCCAATATTGGATTAGATGATTACATATTCATCATTTGAGCTCACATTATCCACTATTAAATGAACGAAGTTTCTCAGATAAATTATAACAACTTAATTTTTCAAAGGTTATAATGTGAGATTTGCAAAATAAAGCTTTTGTATAAAAATGCATGAGTATTAAAATAAAATTTGAAAAGTTTGCTATCCCAAAAGGTTTAGACATTGGAAATTTTAAAACTAAACATTGTAACTACAATTAACATTGTAAGCGATGCATGTTTATCAATGTTTTCAAACGTGGTATATGAAAATCTATTTATGCTTATGAATACAATTTTTCATTTTAACATTTCATTTAGGAAAAATTGACAATGTTCAAAGAATTTGTAAATGAAATAAATTTATCAGTATATGCTACAAAAAGAGAGAGGAAGGAATACAGTATCGATAACAACTTAATAAATGATTTAGAATGCCAAAAACTTTTGGCATCACTACATTGCCAAAAAATTATTTTTCTTCAAACATTTTCAGAAAGCTAACACCAAAGAGTAATCTACAGGAGACAACTCAAGAAAAATCACTATCCATCTCCATATTGCATCTTCATATAAGTAAAATGTAATATAAATGAGTCTTAAACTATTTAGTCAAGAAATAGTCTAAGAAATAGGCTCAATCTACATTGTAAGGAAAAGAAGAAGATCCATTCATATAAGAATCATTTAGTCTCCATCCTAATCTCCAACTTGTTAACTATACTTTCTCCACATGTCCTCTTTCTATGACTAACATCTCTCACTACTGACGTCTAGATACAAGCTACTCATTAGTAGCACCAATGACAGCAGTAGGAGGTACACCAGCACTAGCACCACCAACACTTGCAGCTGAAACTCATTTCTTTTTCTCAGATATAGGATGAGTCAATTAAATATTAAATACAACTATTTTAAATGTAGTCTATATAATTGAATTCATCGAATAAATATCGAACAAAATATTTTATAATATCGATAGATAAAATGCTACCAATATCTTTACAAGTAGAAATAATATATGTGATAATGTGATTGTGTATGGATTTAATCAATGGATATCAATAATCGTACTTAGCATTAATTAATTCATTGATTCTAAATTTGAATACCAAGTTTATGTATTCCAAATGTAGAGGATTATTTCAGTAGTTTGATGTTGCTTACTATCATTATAATGATTGCAAGATATAATATCTTATCAAGATGAATATTAAATTGCATTAAAGACCACTATGATACATAAGATTAAAATTCATAAATGAGATTTGATATTGTATATGGATTTTATCTTTGTGCACTTACGCTCTACATCCAAACAAAGCTCTTCACCTTTGTATGTGTTCTAAGAGAAAACACAAAGTACAAAGTATTTAGTGCAGAAGAAGATGATTTTATGAGAATGAGGAGAAATCACTATTACGCACTTCCATACATTCACACATTTCCAATTATAGCATTAAACCATATTTCAATGATCAAATAAACCAAAAAAGGGTTTTCAACAATAGTAAAATTATTCAACCAACAAATAAAGGATAATGTTAAGATTGCTTCTCTCGATTTGTTTTGTGGGCTCTTTCATGCTTTTGCATATCCTTCTTTACAAAAGTAACTTTAACATCATATTGTAATAACAGATTTAGTTAACCGAAAGATAATCAATTTTAGGATATTAATAAAATACTATGCTGATATCGATTTCTAAAGTGTGTTAAACTAAGAAATCATAGATAGCATTGATATTTTAAACATTCTGATCTATGTCCTCTAAAGATTCACTAACATAAACTTTATAAAAAAAATAACACAAATGCATATCTTCGAGACTACAGAGGAAATCCATTGTGCGGAAGAATATATTAAGCTTTTATTGTCCAAACCTCTGTGCTCTACACAATCCATTGATAATAAAATAACCACTAGAAAATGCATTACAAAGGAAAAATTTAAATAGTATTCTAATCTAAACTTAAAAAAGAATAAGACAAATTCATATGTCCACGATTGCAGAGGAAATCCATTATGTGGAAGAAGTTGCCAAGCTTTCATTGGGAAAAACTTCACATTTCGTATATTCCTATGAAATTGATCTTTCAAATAGCTAATACTAACATATACTTTCCAAATAACATAAATGAAGATGCGTGGGACTACAAGAAAAATCCGTTGTGTGAAATAAGGTCTCAAGCTTTCATTGTGCAAACCTCTGCACTCTACACAACCTATTAATAATAGAGTAATCACTAGAAAACACACTACAATTTGCATGAAAACAAGGATTTCAAGTTTTCATTGTGTGGAGCTCCAGAGTCTGGATAATGTACTTAAAAAAAAAGGAAAAAAATAAAAAATATGCCTAATTACACAGAGGTAATCGTAATAATAAATGTGTGGAGACTACAAATACTTTCTAGTTGTGGCAACCTCTGAATATTTGTATCAGCGATAATTTTTTTGCATCCTTGCATGAAATTCCATCATCATAGACTTTTTCAATACATCTATTCTACACAAAGTAATTATTGTGAATACAAGTAACTTTTGCATGTCTTATAAATGTTAAATTATTTTCATATTTGTTCCGCACAACACTTTTATGCCACATGATAATGGTTAATTAAATTTACATTTTTCTATTTGCGGTCGAGCTAAGGAACTTGGATAATTTTTTTTTCCAATTAATATTATTATGTGAAAGAGTGTTATTTTTTCATAGGGTGACATTGTTTTTTGCTATGACAATTACATTTCATCATTAATACATTAAGTTCACCCCATATCATCATTATATTTTTCAAATCTACACCATTATACATTAACATGTGCAGTAACATAGAAAGAAACAACATCACCATCCTCATCAATGGAGAGGAACATAAAAGTAATAGTAGAAAAAATAATGCACACAAATAAAGGCATCAAGATTGGTCTGAGACTAGGGAAAACCCCATTTTATGGAAAACCCTTACTAATCTTCTTCTTCCTAGATCATCATCAAATGATGCAGCAAAAGAGAGTACAATGATCCATAAATTTATCTATCCAACAAATCAATATTGATATATATGAGACAAATCTAATCATGTTACGAATCAGAATCCTCATACTAATGGTTGTAATGTGTTGTCACAAACTAATGTTAACTGTTGTATATTGTTGGCACTGTGCCAAACTCTGCGAAATACTACTGTATACTTTGTCACTCTCAATGAGCCCAATATGTATGTCTACAACGGAAACTAACAAGTGATATATATAGATCTACAGATCTTTATAACAATAGAGAGGAATATAGATCTACTTGATCACTGAAGTCGACTAAAGCCAATATGTCAAACCCTACATCTGAAATCGGGTCACTCTCATCAAAATTTTGTGTGACTGAAACTTCAGGGCCGCTCTCATGAATACACTATTGAGCGACGGTAACTCCAGATTCATTGCTAGGAGGTTTCTATGTGTGTGACTTTGGAATTGAATTGCAAAGTCCAAAAGTCACTCTATTCCTGAGCTGCGTGAAAATCGAAAAGCCAAAATCACGCCCTTGCTGAGTTGTACAAGCGACCAAGATGACAGGGTCACTCCTAGGGCTACCTAGTGTGAGCTATCAGGGACCAAAACCTTTTGATCTACCTCTGAACCTAAAGTCATTGCCATAGGCCTCCATACCAACATCCAAGGGTCTATAGTCGCTCTCATAGGCTTGTATGCCAGCGACCAGGGACCAAAATTACCTGTTTTGTGCTAGCTACTAAGACCGAGAGGAACCTCACCCAGAGCGAACCCTTCACATAGGATTTCAAACTCTTTCTATCGAACCTGTTGGAACCAAGACAAAAGAGAAGAGAAGATGTGTGTCCAAAAGATCTTGAGGTCTCTTCTATTTATAAGATTTGTTGAGGGGTCACTTTGTGTTAAGATTGACGCAAGTAGTTACTCATGTGGTTAGGGATGACCGATTCCATAATACATGTGTGAATAAAATAATTCATAACACAACTTCTGCTTAACCGAATTGGGTGATATTTAGGTTTATTTTTTCCTATCAAAAAGAGGAATCCAATGTAATAATTATCTTGGTCATTTGAACTTTCCATTGTGGAATTTTACCGCAGTTGCAAAAATTAACACTTCCTCTAAACTAGGGAGAATTCCACCTGCCAATATTTATCCATCAAACAATATGCCATTTTGGAATCATCAAGTGTCATCACGAATCATCACGGATCATATCTATTATGTAATCATCATTCCATGTCCATCTCAAGTGTTCTATCATCACGAATCATGATTGTGCATCTTGATGTATCCTTTTCTTATTCTTGTTTATTTCTTGATTTTTCTTGATCACATGCTAATCATTCTTGGATATAGAAGAAGAAGAATTTTTTACTGGAGGGGAGCTCAAGCTACCACTGTCTATCCATCAAGATGCTACATGAAATCTCTGTCAGCGGGCTACTATCTAGAATGTTTTCATCAAAGAACATATCATCAGGAACAACATCAAAACTTGGAATCACATCGGGGAGTAATAGCTCCTACCCATAGTGAACAATATGATACCTCATTACACAGGGGAGTAAATTCTTGACCTTGGAATTTCATCGAGGAGCTATAGCTTCAACCCAAAATCATATGAGGCCATCCCAACCCATGCATTATCTCAACCCATCCTATCTCCTATTGATCTTCCCATCGATGGCCTAGAATATTTGTGTGGTAGAACACCTACATCATAAACGCCTTTGGTTTTACATGCCCAAGCATACCCTTAACTTGTTGGCCAAACTAGGAGTAATATTCCCAACAATCCTGCCTTATGTGTATGATTCCAACTGGGGTATACTCTGCTAAGACCAAGAGAGGGTGAGATACAACTCCATATCTATTGGTAACAAGTGTTGGTAACTCACTATATAGATAAGGTAATGCCTTATTTTCTAGAGTTTCCTTAATGCCATGAGCCCTCCACCTTGATTCCTCACCCTGGGAGCTCAAACAAGGTAGGAAGAGTTGGCTCAATGTCCTCGATCAGATTTTCCCCTAATTCAAAAGGGATGCTCTCTGAAAACCAAGATGTTCTTGAGAAAATATCTCACATCTTCTTATCTCAATAGCAATTGTTTCTTGTTCATACATAACATCAAATCATGTAAGATCACATATAATCATATAAATCATAAAAGGATGTAATCATCCTCCCTCTCATGGAGGTGCCAACCACAATCCTGACCTTGTTTTGAACTTATGCACTATCTCAATATATGAAAGTATCTTGGTCTCAACTATAAATATGGGAGTTACTACTAATTAGATCATCACAATGTGTCCATGTCATATCCAAATCACATTCAAACAACTTTCTAAGGAGATATTATATCCTGCCTCACAGTTAGCCATGCTAGCAACATCATTATCAACCTTAGTTGTGCCATGGACCTCTAATCCAATATGTCATGGAATATTGCATACTAAAGAACCATCCAAATGTGCTTACAACAACAATCTCAAATATCAATAATACATATGTGCATATACATATCATAGGGAAAATATCACATTCTAAAAATAGAACACCTCACGTAGATATTTCAAAGCATGCTTGGTGGCAACTCTATGTGAGTGAAGCAACTCACCCATGAATTCATTAAGGTTCTATGCACATCATACATATTCATATGGATGTTCAAAATGGAACATTAATGCTTCAACATTTGGATGCCATGTCAAGTTAAACAACATCTTGAATGCTATATCGGAGTATTTTTATTTTCATTATTCAAAAACATTTTCCAATAGATTTTCAATATGGAATTTCTTTCCCAAATTCTAGAAATCTATTAATCATGCCATGATACAACATTTCGGGCTTCATGAGCCATCTGCCTCTAATTTATATCATCATAGGCTCATCACCTGTCCTAAGTAGATCATTAGGATATAAATCCAAAACCATAATTAATATCAAAGCCATAGCTTGGAACAAATCATCCTAACTTCATCAAATAACTGTCAAATATAGACATATGTGGATCACAATTCTCTAATCATAATGCCCTTCTAAGGCATCATAATCATCCTTACATAACTCAATGATGTACAATCAACAACAAAGTCAACTAATCAAAGTTCAGAAGCCAAATCATGACCATTATCAAAGAAATCATTATCATAGGATTAACAATTTCAACCAAGAGACTGGGGGAGCTCATATCAAATCATGATTTCATCATGCCAACAAGTCATGCATTATCAATCTGAATTTCATCAAGTCATTCTCATAAGCATAATATAAGTCATCCTCTTACTAGATATAAATTCATACGTCAAGGATGATTCATGTAGGTTCCATTTTTCATGCCAAACACAACTATCATCATTCCAACCATTGTGCCAAGAATAAGTAGGCCAACCAACATAATTTATCATACCCACATAGTAATGATATCAGGGCACATGAAAATCCATCAAATCAGATCACTAGACATCAGGTCAAGTAGAGGGATTTATAATCAAAGCATTTCTCAATCATCAACTTAAGGTTATTGTCAAGAATCATGACAAAGCACTGCTCATATATATCAACAAGACAAATCATGCACACATCATGTAGCATAAACATGATTACATATCTATAAGTATGTCCTGGTCACGTTCAAACACAAGTTTAATATACATGTTCATGTTATAGAAAAAATTCTTACTAGTAGATCTATCCATTTGCAACACATCTTTGGTACTGATATATTTCAAGCGACCATTTGATTTCATGCACAATATGTTATTGCATGATCAACAATTTAACTCAATAGCTTTAGAAAACATGAGATGATGGTAAAAAATAGTCAGACCTATGGTCGCTCTCTTCGGGTTATCATGAGAGTGACTTTGGATGCTTGGTCGCTGTGTAGGCCTTAGAATGCATGAAACTAGGGATGAAATCTCCTAGATATGTGACTGCAACTGGAGAAAAAAACACTAATTCTCGAATGGGCTTTAGATCTAAGACCTTGTTATAGATCAATACTGTCAGATAAATAAAGAATATTTCAGTAGCATATAATACAAATCGTAATAAGGGTAAGAATATTGAGAAGTGATGCTCCCTCTGACTGGGGATCTGCATCATTCATCTTCATTCATGTAGGCAATTTGTCTCTAGTAGAGTAATGCAACATCAGATCTATTCGATTAGAAACATATGGCTATAAACATTATGCCATCAATATTCAAAGGTTAGAGTCAAAGCAACATATATATGCAAGAACATATCTCAAGAATTATGAGCACAAAAACATTTTCTGTCAAGTCACTTCATCAAATTACTACATCCAGTTTAACCATATGCCATCAAAACAAGACCATAGGTAGTAAGAGGTCTAGAATATCAATATTAAACTTGTACCTCTCACATAATGGTTATCATGCTCTTCATGACCAATGAGATCAAATTAGGTCATGCAGTAAAAATGTATCAAAAAAAGAAGAGTGTCAATTTCTCTTTCCATATGATTTCATGCCAATATTAGCAACAAACCCGTGTATGGAAATCAATGAACTATCCTTCTATATTAAATCCATCATGACAAGCCTCAAAAGTATCGTTTTCTAGAGACAAAGTGCTAGCCTTCTTTACATGATCAATATATGAAACATATATATCATAAATGTTAGCCAAGCTTCAAGTTTATCAATGTATCAACATTAGATAGCCTCACAGAATTTAAGAAGTTGAAAATTCTCACCACTAAGAGCATAATTTCATCATAGGAGACATATATCAAAGTCACTTTCATATGCATATATCAGCTTTTAAAGAAAGAGGCATTCTCATCATATCTTACAGCTTACCAAGCCAATAGCTGAAACACAACATACCATGCATACCTTGAGGTATTTAAATACCTAAGAACCCATTCATTAGATGTAGGTCACTTGAAACACTTTGTCATCTTTTCATCAAGTAACTCTTTGTATCTTTCCACATCTTCATCTCAAAGTGATCCTCAAGAAGGATCTACACATCTCATCTCATCAAAGAGGTTAGAAACATACATATAATTAAATAAATATGCAAGAAGTAATAACGATAATCATGAGATCACAAGTCTAACAAGTAAGAAGCATCATAAGTCAAGAAATACTTATCTTCAATGAGAGGTGATCCTCTCCCTCTTGAACCAATCTTCAAGAGCCATCAACGTCCATGATCCATATACAAATGTTATCTTCAAGCATCCATTCAGATCTGCTAGGTATTATCCTATATAGGGCTTGAGCATCTTCACATTGACTAGCTAGGTTCCATATCTCAATGGTTTCCAGAAACCATGGTTTTCTCTCCAACCCTAACCTCATAGAATCTATGAAAACCTAATCATGAAGATGCCTATAGTTTTCTCCAAACCCTATAATTATTTTATGTCTCCCCCATCCTATTCTTACTTCCATCAAGGGTATCATCATCACGGTGATTTCCATGGCTTTTTTTCAGCCCAACATTGATACCATGTTAATTTTTCATAGGGAGACATTGTTCCATTCTATGATAGTTTCATTTCATCATTAGTACATTAAGTTCACCCCATATCATCATTACATTATTCAGATCTACACCATTATACCTCAACATGTGCAATAACATAAAAGGAAACAACATCACCATCATCATCAATGTAGCAAGAAATAAAAGGAACAATAGAAAAATAGATGCACACACATAGAGACACCATGATTGGTCCGAGACTAGGGAGAAACTTACTATGGGGAAATACCTTGCAAATCTTCCTCTTCTTAGATTGTCATCAAATGATGCAGCAAAAGAGACTACCACGATCCATAAGTTTATATATCAAAAATAACAATAATCATATATATGAGATAGATTTAATCATGTTAGGAATCGGAATCCTCATACTGATGGTTGTAATGTGTTGTCACAAATTGATGTCAACTACGGTATACTTCTATCATAGTGCCGAACTCTCCTGAATACTATTGTATAGTGTTGTCACTCTCAATGAGCCAAATCCATACATTTGCAACAGAAACTAACAAATCATATCTACAGATATACATATCTGTATAATAGTAGAGAGGAACCTAGATCTGTGTGATCACTAAATTCAACTCATGCCAAGATGTCCGACCCTAGATCTGAACTCGGGCCAGTGACATACAAACGGTCTATGTGTGACTGAAACTTCAAGGTCACTCTCATGAATATAGTATGAGAGGGACTCTAACTGCAGTGTCGCTCCTAGGATGTCTTTATGCATGCAACTTTGGCAGTGAATTATAAAGACCCAAAGTCACTCTCTTGCTGAGATGTGCAAGAGACCAATAAGACAAAGACACACCCTTCTTGAGTTGTGCAAGTGACCGAGATGACACAGTCACTCCCAAGGCTACCTGGTAGGAGCAATCGGGGACTAGAACCTTCCGATCTACCTTTGAATGCAGAGTCGCTCCCACAAGAATTTGTGCCATTTTCTGAGGGTATATAGTCACTCTCATAGTCTTGTGTACTAAGGACTAGGGAGAAGAATTCCCTATTTTGTGCGAGCAATTGAGATCCAAAAGACCCTAATGCAGAGAAAACCTTTCCCTATGATTTCATACCCTTGAGCGAACTCCTTCTGTCAAACCTGTGTGAACCAAGACAAAAGAGAAGAGAAGATGTGTGTCAAAACGATCTTGAGGTCTCTTCTATTTATAGGATTACCTGAGGGGTTACTTGGCATTAAGACTAACCCAAGCAGTTAATCATGTGGTTAGGGATGATCCATTCCATAATACATGTGCGAATAAAATAATTCATAACTCAACTTCTCCTTAACCAAATTGGATGATATTTAGGTCGATTTTGGTCCTCTCAAATAGGGGAATCGAATGCAATCATTATATTATTAATTTTAGATATCCAAGGAAGAATTTCACAACATTTACAAAAATTAACAAAATTAACCTTTATGTCAAGCGTTTCACAGCTCCGAGAACATTTCCTCACAGTATAAACCAATGAAAATGTTTAGAAATATTATTTATCATCAATAAAACACTTAATTAAGGTCTTTGATTAAAATATTAAATGTAAACACTTTTGGTATTTTTTCAGCTAATTGATTTGGTGTTTTCCCATCTTTTTATTTTTTGTTAATGTTAAGTGATCACGATTGTACACAACATTTTAGTACCATTGTATTGAATACTTTTACAATACTGAACATTGTCATAATGAGCTCATGTCTATTTTTTTGTACGTTCATGTTATTTATTACACGTATATTGAAAATATTAAAGCAATAATGGCTAGCAAAAAAAACAATTTTCAATATTTATCTGAACACTTATCATTAACATTCTCCTTGGTATGCCCAATTTCTATTTATTGAAAGTGTTAAATTATTTGATAAATTTATATATTGGATCTGAATCTAGTAAGCCAGAGGAAAAAAAATGGTGTTAAGAAATACTTGCATTATAGCTTTAGAAAATGAAAACATTTGCGAGAAATCATGAGAAAATGTGTAGGGAAAAAGCTATAACACGATAATGAGAGTTAGCTTTGTATCGTCATCATGAGAATTGTAACACCCCAACGGTTCTTCTTTGAATATCTACTATTTTTAGACATTGAACTATTATTGGGTTAAATGACAATGTCAGCCATGATGAAACTTATGTCACGGTGTAACTATTTTATTATTAATTTATTTAATAAATAAAGTGATTTGAAATATCTGAGAAAGAGAACTAGAGTGTAGAAGACTTCTTGCTAGCCAATAAAAAGATATTGGTCGTCAAGTCCACATGATGGACCTTCCCTAAAAGTATCCTAAAAATCCCTATGTGAAAAAAATAAAAAATAACATAACGAGATACAAAGATTATGTTAATCACTTAGTTGGAGAGAAATACTAAGTGGGGTTGAATAAATCACTGTGGGAGAGGTGTGGTTTAAACGAAAATAAAAGAATTAAGAAAGAAAACTACAACGAAAAAACGTAGGAAAACATTTGACAGAGCATGAAGAAAAATTTTGCTAAAAATCTGTTGAGAAGGAAATTCATGGGGGAACTCATGCAAAAAATTCATGGTTGGGTAGAACATGCTCGGTTCCTACATACTTTTCCAAGTAGTAATCACCGATAAAAATATTCTTATGTTTAACTCTTGATGTTAAACTATAATTAACATGTATTCTTGCTTATATTTTATTGTCATTTTTGAATGACCACCAATAAGTAAATGGAGATTATTGAAAAATATGTACGATACCTATATTTGTATGTGATTCAACTATGCATGCAAAGTATGTGTTTATTCTCTAAGAAGTTAGAGATAAAATATATGCAACTTTCATTATACTATTCAACATTTCCCAAGGGTTGGCTTATGAGTAGAGGGAATTCTTCTATCCCATTTTAGGTGAATACTTCATTATTTACTCTTATGGAATAGTAAACCAAGATAGATAGTATAAGGTTGCAATATGTGTGCCAAAGTATTGATCTTATCTATGTCAAGGCTTATGATAATAAATGATTTATTACATTCATGAAGAGATGATGTTGATAAGAAAATCACATTTGTATGCATGAATATATATTCTATCTATATTATCGGATTCTATTTATCAAATGATTTATTACATTCATGAAGAGATGATGTTCATTAGAAAATCATATTTGTATGAGGAATATATATCTTATCTATATTATCATATTCTATTTATCAATTCTATATACATGCATGAGGAAGAGATTAATTTTAGGAAATTGTTGTTATAAGATAAACATGAAATTAGGATTCATTTTCATGAAAAGCCAATTATAGTGTATGAACAGATTATTTTAACAGTAGCTAGCATTAATTAATTACTGTAAGACACTATATATATATATATATATATATATATATATATATATATATATATATATATACCAAAACCATATGGAAAAGTCGACTATAAGATATAGAAAAGAGGTGAGATTTAATTGTAGAGGAATTCTTATGATTTAAACTAGTTTTATGAATTCAATAGATAAATGAAAAAATTCCAAGTATATATATATGAAAAATATGGGCTACATTTGTATAGAAACAATATTGGGCATCCTTATGATTGTTAGTAATTCTTACTATATGATTCATTTATGTTTGTAAATTTAGATGGAATCAATTAACGAATCGATGATGGTTCTATGTCTAATTAAATGACCATCTAGTATTTGCTATAGGTTCTATATAAATTGGAAATTGATGATAAATAATTGTGACCATATGAGAATACATACCAAAATATGTTCTTGAAAATCAAAAGGAAAAACATCAACTTAATTCGCTAAGAAAATTTGTGATCTCTTGGTTGTCAGTGTAATTGAACGTTTTAAATGTATAGAAAATAAATATGGCATCTATAACATGAGGAAGAATTAAATTCATTCGACTCTTTTATTTAAACCAGTACCTAGAAAATATATGCCTTAATATGTGAATTTGTAGAGGCAATAGTATGGTAAATGCATATAATGAAAGGATTCCATTCATATTACATAGGAGAGCCTATAGAAACCTAAAGCGACCCAAACTATTCTTCATATACATAAATATATGACTAAGGGACCTAAATAGGAAAACAAATATTAATATTAGAGTCAGGTATGGTCGTGAGGCTTAGGAACTTGATCAGAAAGAACATAACGAGGGTCGAGTGCTATATTTTGATGTGCGTGATTTAAATTGTGAAATTAATTAATTTTTATGAATTAATTTATTTTCCCGGAGATAAAACCATAAGACCTTATATAAATTACCACTATATAAGCACTACAATTTCAATACTGGGAAGCAGAGATATTTTGGAATCATAAGATGATAAAATCAACAAAAACAGTTCATTTATATGACGGTAAAAGGAAATCATACTTTGTCATAATGAAATAAAATGAGAATACACGTGTATTTCTATACTGAATACAAAATCATTTATATAAAGAGGTTGTCATTGTAATGTCCAGTTATCAGAATCAAATGATATTAATGCCATGAATGGAAAAAGGTGATCCTGATGGGGTAAAGCTTTCAAGCCTATGGAAACCTTAATTAGTGTTTAAAAAATGAAAAAAATTAAATAAAAAAATTTCCAAGCTTCAGCTAAGCTTAGTTAGCATATTAGAAGCCGACTTGTAACATAGTACACCAGAATGAAGGGTGGAAAATAAAAGTGAAGTCAAACTCCAGGAAGCACTATTGCATCCCAATTTCATACCTGGAATTTAAAGTGTCAACTTTAATGAGAACGCTCAAAGCGGAAAAACAAAAGGAAATAACACATATTGTTACCCATTGGGAATTCACTCGACCATCGCTCCAAGAAAATATATAGGTCACTAAACCCCATGAGACCAACAAATCCTGGCTAAACCATCAAATATTTGAAACTTGAATCTCATGGAAGACAAGAAAAAAAAAAAAAACCAACTGCAAATTTTAAATCTACACCTAATAAGTACGATGAAGCATTCTTACGTTCACCTCTAGTAGATGAAACTGATGCACTCCATTCAGTCCAAATCCTAGAACAAGAATTAGCATTACGAAAATCTAATTACTAAAAGAAATGTATATTAGAGGCAAAGAAGGGTAAATTCTAGTTATTTCCTTTAAAACTCCATGAGTAAGCAGGAAAAAATTGAACAAGAAGTATTGTACCTCCACAATAAGGTATTGGAAGGGTTATCTTGCCAACCAAGCCAGTATTATGAATTTATGACATAATTCCACAACTTGGAAGGAATAAGAGGCATAAAGGAGTAACCCTGAAAATCTTCCAATCAACAACAATAACCAGATGACTTGTTACCTGCACATATCAATGAATTCTCCAAAGAAAACCATATAATAAAATGGATTTATCAAAGGTAGCAAGGAATGAGAATATTTTGGAAGGACGACATGGCCAGTGAACATTTAAAACCTTAGGAAAGCATAGCGAAGCGTTGCATATAGAGCCAAAAGGAAAAGAAAAAACAAATGAATGTGAAAGGGAGCTTCGGTCAGTTAGGGTTGAGAATATTTGACCATAACCCTCTTATCATGCTAACACTGATCACCACCATTTCCCATGGTCTAGTAGATTTTTCATGCGACCATCACATTGGTAGAGCCGCAGGGACCATGCTCACTATGCGAAATGGACGATGCATAACCACCTAGGAAAATGCGCCAAATTAAGTCGTGAATACAAACCAAATTATATTGAAAGACAATTGTAAGGACCATGAGATACAGGTGAAAGTGAAAGAGTTTGTTCAATCGTAATATTTAGGTTATGTACGTCTACGAACAGTATTTAGGTTATGTATGTCTACGAACATTAGTGGGGGAAGGAACATTAAGATTAAATTATTTCAAATAGTGCGGTTGGTTGTAATTAATGGGGTATTTGTAATTAATGAAGAAACACCACATGAATACATAATGAATTCATTCTAATCAAGAGGAGGCATTGAGGCATTAATAATTATAGAGGAATCACTATATATATATAAATAAATTGTAAAGGCAATAATTATTATTAGAAATATTACAAATCAAGTAGAGAAACTAATATGTTTGAAAATTAGGTATGTTACATATGGTATGAGAGTTGTAGGTTCAATGTTGAGGCCTATGGGCCAATACACAATTATAAGATAGGATTTCTTGAGGGGTCATTTGGCCTTAAGACTGACCCAAGCAGTTACTCATGTGGTTAGGGCTGACCCATTCCATACTACATGTGTGAATAAAATGATTCATAACTCAACTTCTCCTTAACCAAATTGGGTGATATTTAGGTTGATTTTGGTCCTCTCAAATAGGTGAATCGAATCCAATCATTATATTAGTCATTTTAGCTGTCCAAGATGGAATTTTACCACATTTACAAACATTAACAAAATTAACCTTTACGTCAAGCGTTTCATAGCGCCGAAAACATTTCCCGACAGCATAAACCGATGAAAATGTTTAGAAATATTTTTTAGCGTCAATAAAACAATTAATTAAGGGCTTTGATTAAAATATTAAATTTAAACACTTTTGGTATTTTTTTCAGCTAATCTATTTGGAATTTTCCCATCTTTTCATTTTTTGTTAATGTTAAATGATCATGTTTGTACACAATATTTTAGTACCAATGTATTGAATACTTTTACAATACTGAATATGGTCCTAATGAGCTCATGTCTGTTTTGTTTTATACATTCATGTTATTTATTACATGTATATCGAAAATATTAAAGCAATAATTGTTAGCAAAGAAAGCAAATTTCAATATTTATTTTACAACTTATCATTAACATTCACTTTGGTATGCTCAATTTCTATTTATTGAAAGTGTTAAATTATTTGATAAATCTATATATTGGATCTGAATCTCGTAAGAGAGAGGAAAAAACTGGTGTTGAGAAATACTTGCATTATAGAAAATGAAAACATTTGCAAGAAATCATGAGAAAATGTGTAGGAAAAAAGATAGAACACGTTATGAGAGTCAGATTTGTATTGTCATCACGAGAATTGTAACAACCCAATGCTTTTGCTTTGAATATCTACAATTTTTAGACATTGAACTCTTATTGGGTTGAATGACAATGTAAGCCATGATAGAACTTATGTCCTCGTGTAATTATTTTACTAATAATTTAGTTAACAAATAAAGTGATTGGAAATATCTGGGAAAGAGCACTAGAGTGTAGAAAAATTCTTGCTAGCCTATAAAAAAATATTGGTCGTCAAGTCCACATGATGGACTTTCCCTAAAAGTATCCTAAAAATCCCTATGTGAAAAAAAATTAAAACTAAAATAACCGGAGGCAAAGATTATGTTAATCACTTAGTTGGAGAGAAATACTAAGTGGGGTATAATAAACCAATGTGGGAGAGAAAAGTGTGGTTTAAATGAAAATAAAATGATTAAGAAAGAAAACTAAAACAAAAACTCGTAGGAAAACGTTTGACAGACCATTAAGAAAAATGTTGCTAAAAATCTCCTCATAATGAAATTCATGGGGGGAACTCATGGAAACAATTCATGGTTGGTAGAACATGCTAGGTTCCTACATATTTTTCCAAGTAGTAATCACGGGTAGAAATATTCTTATGTTTAACTCTTGATGTTAAACTATAATTAACATGTATTCTTGCTTATGTTTTATTGTAAGTGTTCAATGACCACCAAGAAGTAAATGGAGATTATTGAAAAAAATGTACAATACCTATATTTGTATGTGATTCAAATATGCAACTTTCACTATACTGTTGAACATTTCCCAAGGGTTGGCTTATGAGTAGAGGAAATTCTGCTATCCGATTTTAGATGAGTACTTCATTATTTATTGTTATGGAGCAATAAACCAAGATAGATAGTATAAGGTTGCAATATGCATGCCAAAGTATTGAACTTATCTATGTGAGTGCTTACCATAATAAATGATTTATTACATTCACGAAGAGATGATGTTAATTAGAAAATCACATTTGTATGCATGAATATATATTCTATCTATATTATAGTATTCTATTTATCAAATGATTTATTACATTCCTGAAGAGATGATGTTGATCAGAAAATCACATTTATATGAGGCATATATATCTTATCTATATTATCATATTCTATTTATCAATTCTATATACATGCATGAGGAAGAGATTAATTTTAGCAAACTGTTGTTGATAAGAGAAACATGGAATTAGGATTCATTTTCATGAAAAAACAATTACAGTATATGAATAGATTATATTTAACAATAGCGAGCATTAATTAATTACTATAAGACACTATATATATATATATATGTGTGTGTGTGTGTGTGTGTGTGTACCAAAATCCTAACAAAACTTGACCATATGGAAAAGTAGACTAGAAGATCTAGAAAAGAGATAAGATTTAATTGTAGAGGAATTCTTATGATTTAAACTAGTTTTATGAATTCAATAGATAAAAGAACCAATTCAAAGTATATAGATATGAAAAATATGGGCCTACTTTCATATAGAAACAATATTGGGCATCATTATGATTGTTAGTAATTCTTACTATATAATTTATTTATATTTGTAAATCTAGATTGAATTAATTAACAAATCGATGATGTTTCTATGTCTAATTCAGATAAATGACCATCTAGTAGTTGCTATAGGTTCTGTATAAATTGGAAATTGATGATAAATAAGTGTGACCGTCTGAGAATACACACTGAAATATGTTCTAGAAAATCAAAAGGAAAAACATCAACTTAATTCGCTAAGAAAATTTGTGATCTCTTGGTTGTCAGTTTTAAATGTATAGAAAATAAATATTGCATTTATAGCATGAGGAAGAGTTAAATTCATTCGAATTTTTTATTTAAACCAATACCTAGAAAATATATGCCTTAGTATATGAATTTGTAGAGGCAACAGTATGGTAAATGCACATAATGAAAGGATTCCATTCATATTACATAGGAGAGACTATAGAAACCTAAAGCGACCCCAACTATTCTTCATATATATATATATATATATATATATATATATATATATATATATATATATATATATATATGACTAAGGGACCTAAATAAGAAAGCAAATATTAATATTAGAGTCAGGTATGGTCGTGAGGCTTAGGAACCTGATCAGAAAGAACATAACGAGGGTCCAGTGCTATATTTTTATGTGCGTGATTTAAATTGGGAAATGAATTAATTTACTTTCCCTGAGATAAAAACCATAAGACCTTATATAAATTACCAATATATAAGCACTACAATTTCAATACTAGGAAGCAGAACTATTTTGGAACTCATAAGATGATAAAATCAACCAAAAAAATGTTCATTTATATGATGTTAAAAGGAAATCATACTTTGTCATAATGAAATAAAATGAGAATACACGTGTGTTTCTATACTGAATACAAAATCATTTACATAAAAATAGGTTGTCATTGTAATGTCCAATTATCAGAATCAGAGGATATTAATGCTATGAATGGAAAAAGGTGATCCCGGTGGGATAAATACAGCGAAAGCATTCAATATAAGTAAATCTCACACCAAGACAGAGGTAAAATTTCGCTCCGATACCAAATGTTAGATATTCTACATTTTCAACAGTGATTCTTCATGCTGAATAAACTCAAAGAATCATTAAATCTTAATGCCCAGGGATACGAGTTACCTCCAGCCATTGGTGATGTTGTTGGCCAAGAAAACGTCTAAGCGCTGTTACTGTTGTAGCTTTTGTATACCATATCGAACAAAGCACAAATAAATAAATTAGTCATTTGTTGTACCGTTATTGTTTTGCAATTTGGTTTTGCCATGGATTTTAATGATTGCAGAAACGTTTGAAACGACCCGAAGGGTATTAAACTTGTTTTCTTTTGCATCCTTTAATCATTGCTTCCACGGCTTTATTTGTTTCTCAAATTAAATTCCTATGCTTGTGGCATCGTTAGAGCACGCACTTTGCAGAAAAGTTCATTTTTATTACCAGGTGTTTAAATTCATAAAATTTAAGATACGAGTTTATTTACATGATGGTATTTTAAGATCGAATGTTTTAAGATCGATCTTATATGTTTTAAGATCGATCTTATATGTTTTAAGATCGAATGTTTTAAGATCGATGGTATTTTATATTCGATCTTAAAATTTAATTTGAGAAGGATAACGAAGAATGTTCCATGTCATAATATCGAGTCTCAAGCATTCGAAAATTCAATGGCTGGAGGTCTTTATTAATTTTTGGGTTTAGGAACTGCTTTGTGATGCGTTTCTGAGCCTCGTCCTCTGTTAGTTTTTGAAGTTTTGAAAAAGAAGGTTTAAGGTCATCAAAAGCAGTAATTGCAGAAACGCTTAAGGTTAGTCTATTGGTTCCAGAAACGTTTTTTTTTTTTTTTTTTTTCTGCAAATTTAGGCTTCCTTGTGCGCATTTTCTCTCAGCATTCTTTTAAAATCTTTCATGCAAAACTTTAAAGTTTTCCAGCGGCCTCTTATTCTCCAGCTATTATCTGTTTGTTTGGGAATTTTCTATGATTTACAGTCTTTCCTCAAATTTTTCCAGATCCGAGAGTTGCAGGACTCTATCTTTGTGTTACCTATAAGATTTGATATATTTCGTAGAATTTCTTCTGGCTTTTATTTTGAAGCCGTGTAGAGCCCCCAATTGTATGAGACACCATCTGTTTTGACGTATTACTTGATGTGTGTTATTTTTTCATCCAAGATTTAAAAGATGGGCATGCTGGGTTACGTGCTAAGATGATTTAATTGATTTAAAGGATATATTTCGCAATTTTTTTTTTAAATGACTGCTTGAGATGTATGCCCTTTCGCAATAGAGCTGCGTGCAGATGCGCGAATGTTTTGACTATCGGAACCACACTTGCATTGTCAGTATTCTGTGGCAATTTATATTTTCGCCCTTTCTGGTTTGCAAACACTTTAGAGCTCTGCATATGTATTCGGTTGTTAGTGTGTGTGTTTAAGGTTGTGGATGGATGTAAAAGCAGGTTTTTGAGAAGCTTGGGATTTAAAGCCTGAAAATATACTTTTGTTTCTTCAGAATATGTAAAGTTTTCAGGTTGCAAGGTAGTTGCTAGTATGATGTGGTAATGATTATGATTAAAATTGACTCGGTTGGCACATCGCATATCTTGATCAGCGAGCATTAGATACTAATTTGTATGGTATTGGAGCGCTTTAGTATATGGCTGAACTGTAGTTAATTAATTAACACATTATTTGGTCTGGATTGTGGGATGATATGTGATATGTGCCCATATACAATGTCTTATGGTCAACGTTTCGAACCTTCCCATCTGAGGTTCATCATCCCAATAATGAATTCTTGTCCTGATGATGTACATGTGGAAGGGTTTGTAACATTAACTATAAACATGGCAAATATTGTAGATCATCCCAAAACTCGGTATAATGATTGTCACTGTGAGACTGACTAATAATATGTCTGTCAAATCATTTATCTGTTTTCATGCCCTATAATAGTGTCCACAATCATTTTAATTTATATGCTTCAACCGACATATATGTAAAGAAGTCAGAGTTCTGATAGCATATGATTGTTGTTCAAAGGGTGTTTATTTTGCAAGAAGTTCAGATTAGCGTTGTTGAAATTTAATGTAAATTTAATACTAATTTTATTTATCTTGTGACCAAAATAGCTTGTTTGCTGGTCAAATTTTTTTGTTTTATAAACTTAAGGACGGAGCCTGAAGTCAAGCCAGCTAGCCTTCGAACTGCATTTGCTATGCAAGTGCAAAGTAGATCAACGCTGCTTCAGTCAATCTCCGGGTTAAGTTTATAAATTGAACAATCAATTTGTAGTCATTTTCGGTAATGCTGACTGCTTTAACCTTGATTTTTTATTTTGCTGGAAAATTATTACAGTTATATGGAGTTTATTAAAATGTCATTTGACTTACTCCCTTCAGTAAACATTATTTTTCTCTCTGGTTAAGTTTTGTTTATGCAGCAAAATAATGTCTCGTGATCCATATAATTTTAATTAATTAGAGAATAGCCACAACATCTTTAATTAAATAAAATTATATATTTTGTTTGATAAGATCACATAAAGTTTATTTAGACATTAAATTGTAATTAATTACACTGAATATAATAAATTTTATCCCATAGGAATCTTTATTATATTTATGTAATTAATTAGGATAAAATTTCATAACCTACCCACAGGAGTTATGAATTAATAATTTTTATCATAAAGTTTTATTGAATCTGTTTGAATTAAAAATTTAGCCCACAGGCAATTTTAATGTCATTTGATTCAATCCTTTTCAGCATGATTTACACTGAATATAATAAATTTTATCCCACAGGAATCTTTATTATATTTATGTAATTAATTAGGATAAAATTTCATAACCTACCCACAGGAGTTATGAATTAATAAGTTTTATCATAAAGTTTTATTGAATCTGTTTGAATTAAAAATTTAGCCCACAGGCAATTTTTATGTCATTTGATTCAATTCTTTTTAGCATGATTTACATTGGTAAAACATGAAAGTTTATTAAGCCTCAATTTTAACATAAGCATGTGATTCTTTATTTTGATGCAGTAGTACAACCTGAAAATTTCTCTGAAATTCGTTGTGACATTCCCGAACTTAAGGGAGATAACTACAAGATTTGGAAGGAGAGGATTCTCCTTCATCTAGGGTGGATGGACATAGATTATGCTATCATGAAACATGAACCATCGGCACTCACTAATACTAGCACTGTAGCGGACATCACGCTTTATGAACGATGGGAGTGATCCAATAGTCTAAGCATGATGTTCATTAAGACTAAAATTTCAGCTGGTATTCGAGGTTCCGTTGATCAGCATGATAAGGTCTGAGACTTGTTGAAGGCCATTGATGAACAATTCATCTCTTCAGACAAGGCACTAGCAAGCACCCTAATCATGAAGTTCTCATCCCTAAGGCTCACTAGTGTGAAAGGTGTGCGCGAGCACATCATGCAGATGAGGGACACTGTGGCTCAATTGAAGAAACTCGAGGTTGAAATATCAGAGTCTTTCCTAGTGCACTACATCCTGAACACCCTTCCGCACCAATATGGACCTTTCAAAATCTCATACAACACACATAAGGATAAATGGTCAATTAATGAACTCATGACCATGTGTGTTCAAGAGGAAGAGAGACTGGTGATGGAACTGGGAGAGAGTGCAATGTTGGCAACGCATGGAAAAGGAAAATCTCAAGCCAATCGGAAAGGGAAAGGTAAAGTACCTCCCCAAGCCGATATCCAGAAGGTTTCCAAGTGTTTTTTCTGTAGGAAGAAGGGACACGTGAAGAAGGAATGCACCAAATTTCAGAAATGGCTTGCAGACAAAGGGTTTGCAAAACCTAAGGAAGCCAGTGGGAAGTGAGCAAAGCATCTTATCAGGAAACAAGATGGACTCGCATGTGGAAGCTGTAGGAACATGTTATTTAACTTTAAGTAGTGGCTTTGTTTTGGAGTTAGAAAAGACCTTTTATGTTCCAAGTTTTTCTAGAAACTTGATCTCAGTTTCAAGGCTTGTACCTTTTGGATATTCCTTAAACTTTTTAGAAAAATCTTTCAGTCTATTCTATAAATCTGATTATGTTGGGAATGGTATTTTGTCTAATGGTCTTTACTGCATTAATTTACAAAACAATGTCACATATGAATCAATGCATGTTCACACTGGCACTAAAATATGATGGTTATTAACACTTCTTCATTAATAACACTTCTTCATTAATAACACATATTCATTGATTCCCCTCTAGTGATGGTGAGCAATTGGTTTGCAAGCTCAAGAAGTCATTATATGGTTTAAAACAAGCATCTCGCCAATGGTATTTGAAATTCCATAATGTAATTTCTTCTTTTGGTTTTGTAGAAAACATTATGGATCAATGTATATACCTGAAGATTAGTGGGAGTAAAATTTGTTTTTTTGTTTTATATGTATGACCTTTTGCTAGCAACCAATGATAAGGGTTTGCTACATGAGGTGAAACAATTCCTCTCTAAAATTTTTTGATATGTCATTGCCATTAAGATCCATAGAGACAGATTTCGAGGCATCTTGGGTCTGTCCCAGGAAACCTATATTAATAAAATTTTAGAGAGATTTCGGATGAAGGATTGTTCACCAAGTGTAGCTCCCATTGTGAAGGGTGATAGGTTCAATTTGAACCAATGCCCAAAGAACAACCTTGAAAGGGAGCAAATGAAGAACATTCCATATGCTTCTGCTGTCGGAAGCCTAATGTATGCTCAAGTCTGGACAAGACCTGAGATTGCATTTGTGTAGGAATGTTGGGACGATATCAGAGTGATCCAGGTTTAGACCACTGGAGAGCTACAAAGAAAGTTATGAGGTACCTTCAAGGAACCAAAGACTACATACTTATGTATAGACGAACGAACAACTTGGAAGTAATTGGCTACTCAGATTCTGACTTTGCTGGATGTGTTGATTCACGTAAATCAACATCAGGTTACATGTTTATGTTGGCCGGTGGAGCTGTATCATGGAGGAGTGCCAAGCAGACCTTGATTGCCACTTCCACTATGGAATCCAAGTTTGTCTCCTATTTTGAGGCTACTTTACATGGTGTATGGCTTAGGAATTTCATTTATGGGCTTAGAATTATGGATTCTATATCTAAGCCATTGAGAATATATTGTGATAATTCAACTGTTGTTTTTATGGCTAAAAACAATAAAAGTGGGAGTCTAAATAAACACATCGACATTAAGTATTTATCTATAAGGGAACGTGTTAAAGAAAAGAAAGTGGTCATTAAGCACATCAGCACTGAGTTAATGATCGCTGATCCTTTGACTAAGGGCATGCCACCGTTTAAATTCAAGGATCATGTATTGAATATGGGACTTGGTTCCATTATGTAGTTTTTCATTGTATGGACAATGTTATTTTTAATGAAATTCTTAATTATTGTGATGTTTTTTCTCATATTTATGTGCACCTTAAGTTGATTTGAGAAAATTCATTTAAGAAGGACCAAGAATAAACATAAGGTTTATTCATTAAGAAATTGTTGCCACATAAATTATAATAAGAATAAATACATAGTAATACATGGAAGATAATACTCATCATTAGAGGACTTATCGCCATGATTCATGTATCTATTACTTAATAAAGATTATCAATGGTTTTTGAGACATTAAGTTTGGAAGAATGGACCAAGTGGGAGAGTGTTAGCTCCATTAAGTTTTGCACAAATTGCTGCCTACAATTATGGATTTGCAGTGTTTCCTTAACTTATGGAAACCAACTGCAGTAGTTTCCTTAAGTTAAGAAAAGGCAACTGCAATTACTAAATTTATTATTAGGAGCTACTATAGTGGTCCATCACTTTGATTCGAGTTCTCTGCCTTGATTTGTGGACATCTAACACATAGCTATGAGAAGCTTGATGGAAGCTTAGCTATATGTTGATCTATTTGGTCCCCAAGCTCATCTCTCAATCCCCTTCAGTTTTACACCATCTAGCTGAGATAGCAGAGCTTGGAAGTGCCTTCAGAATTATTGTGTTCTTTTTCTTTTGCTTGGATTGTAGCTGGAGTGCTGAAGAAGAAGCAAGCAAGTGGACTGTGGCCTCCATCAGAACATCATCAATGGCTGGAGGTAACTCGTATCCCTGGGCATTAAGATTTAATGATTCTTTGAGTTTATTCCGCATGAAGAATCACTGTTGAAAATGTAGAATATCTTACATTCAAGCCTATGGAAACCTTAATTAGTGTTTAAAAAATGAAAAAAAATTCCAAGCCTCAGCTAAGCTTAGTTATCATATTAGAAGCGGACCTGTAACATAGTACACCAGAATGAATGGCAGAAAAGAAAAGCGAAGTCAAACTCCACGAAGCACTATTGCATCCCAATTTCATACCTGGAATTTAAAGTGTCAATTTTAATGAGAACGCTCAAAGCCGAAAAACAAAAGGAAATAACACATATTGTTAGCTAAAGGGAATTCACTCGACCATCTCTCCAAGAAAATATATGGGTCACTAAACCCCATGAGACCAACAAATCCCGGCTAAACCATCAAATATTTGAAACTTGAATCTCATGGAAGACAAGGAAAAAAAAAAACCAAACTGTAAATTTTAAATCTACACCTAGTAAGTACGATGAAGCATTCTTACGTTCACTTATAGAAGATGAAACTGATGCACTCCATTCACTCCAAATCCTGGAACAAGAATTAGCATTATGAAAATCTAATTAGTAAAAGAAATGTAGATTAGAGGAAAAAGAGGGTAAATTCCAGTTCTTTCCTTTAAAACTCCATGAGTAAGCAGGAAAAAAATGAACAAGAAGTATTGTACCTCCACAATAGGGTATTGGAAGGGTTATCTTTCCAACCAAGCCATTATTATGAATTCATGACATATTTCCACAACTTGGAAGGAATTAAGAGGCATAAAGGAGTAACCCTGAAAAGATTCCAATCAACAACAATAACCAGATGACTTGTTACCTGCACATATCAATAAATTCTCCAAAGAAAACCATATAATAAAATGTATTTATCAAAGGTAGCAAGGAATGAACACATTTTGGAAGGATGACATGGCCAGTGAACATTTAAAACCTTAGGAAAGCATAGCGAAGCGTTGCATAGAGAGCCAAAAGCAAAAGATAAAACAAATGAATGTGAAAGGGAGCTTCGGTTAGTTAGGGTTTAGAATATGTGACCATAACCCTCTTATCATGCTAACACTGATCACCACCATTTCCCACGGTCTAGTAGATTTTTCATGCGACCATCACATGGTAGAGCCGCAGGGACCATGCTCACTATGTGAATTGGCGATGCATAACCACCTAGGAAAATGTGCCAAATTAAGTCGTGAATACAAACCAAATTATATTGAAAGACAATTGAAAGGACCATGAGATACAAGTGAAATTGAAAGTGAAATAGTTTGTTCGATCGTTGTATTTAGGTTATGTACGTCTATGAACATTAGTGGGGGAAGGAACTTTAAGATTAAATTATTTCAAATAGTGCGGTTGGTTGTAAACCCTCAAGGGGTATTTGTAATTAATGAAGAAACCCCACATGAATACATAATGAATTTAGTATAATCAAGAAGAGGCATTAATAATTATAGAGGAATGATATATATATATATATATATATATATATATATATGCTAAAGGCAATAATTAATATCAGTAGAGAAACTAATAATGTGTGAAAATTAGGTATGTTACATATGGTATGAGAGTTGTAGGTTCAATGTTGAGGCCTATGGGTTGACACACAACTATAAGATAAGAATTAGCATTTTCTAGATTGTACCTAGATGAAGATAGAAGACAAAGTGTTACCTCTTCCAATATAATTGTAGGAAGGAGTAAAGGACTCGAAAACTAGACTCACCTAGTAGTAAAAAAATTCTTGAATAAGTTCAAGAAGAGATATATCGATAATGAGATACTTGTTGTGACCATATTGAGTATTTGAGAATTGTATTAAGGTTTGAGTGTTTAAAAAACATCATATTAATATTTCAAATTTATATATATTGCAAAATAACCATAGTAGAGTGATATGCAGTAAGAAAGATAAATTGACAAAAACATAACAACTAGAGCATTGCCCAAACTAAATAGATCAAAAGAGAATTAAACATTGTTATACAATATATGAGATATAGAATGAGTATACAGATACTATCCAAAGGTTATGCACAAATAATTTTTCTTTAGTACTAATTACTATAAATGTTATAAAACAATAACGATGTTACCCCATATACAAACTTGCTACAGAAGAGAAACAACCTCCTTAGGCCATCTTGAGTTTGCAACTGAAGTGAATATAATATAATAAAATAATAGGTGACTCTGTTCATGACTCTAAATGTAATGATAATACAAAGAAAATAAAATACAAGTTATTGGAAGATCCCCAAGGGAGGGTTATAAAATCAATTTCCTAAGAACTAAAGTATCTATTAGTATATGGGATGGAAATGATTTATTTCCCACTATTGTATACCTATTACTATGATAATAGATTACCTTCTTGATGTAAAAGGGAACTATGCATACAATGAGAATTTGCCTTCCGACTGCTTTGTATAAAAAAGTAGGTTATGGTTTTTGACAAGTTATTATCAGTATATAAGGCCCATATGCCTTACAGTCAAGGGATCCATATGAGAAAGAGAATCTCTTATATGTTATATCCAACACCTATACAAAGAAATCATGTCAACAAGGTATTGGTTGGGATAGAGAGAAATGTGGAAATACATGTAAGAATACTTTAAAATAAATATTACATAAGGAATGATGTGAGGAATCAATTTCCTTTATAAAAAACATCGAGTTATATCTTTGTATAACATCAAATTTTAAAATTTAATACAATATGTTACCACAAGAAAGTTTCCTATATAATACGAGTGTAATTTAAATAAGTTGTGGCATAAGTATGGTAACAAAAAATATGATACAAGATACAAAACATGTATATAACATGTACCTATTAATTACAATAGGGAAGTTTGAAGATTAACATTTCATTATTTTATTGGTTGTGAATCTTAAAATATAGATCATAAAAAAAAAATATAGATCATAGAAAAAAAAGGCAGTATCACAAGAGTAAGAATAAAGTGAATATTGAAGAATTAGCTACTATATACTATATGGAGTAGTTAATATTTAGGAATTCATAGGGAGGAATGTAATACTTTAATAATAAAGTGAGCAGGTTCTAAAACATTTTAAACTCTTAAGCATGTAACAACAAGATAATGATGGAAAGAAGCTAAATACCCGAGTAAATCTCTATAATGGCGTACAAAAATTACATGTAATCATGCTGTGTACAAATGTTCTATTGGACAAAAATATACAATGGAAGGGAAAATTGGTACACATTCTCATTACAAAAGGCTTGAGTAAGTCTTAGAGGTTAAATAGCCAAAGTAAAGTGGTATAAAAAACATTATAATGAATAGTTCCACATGAAATGTGGTGAAAGTAAATTATATGTCTAATAGAAAGAATATTCTAGTAGAACTTGATATTCTGTGATGAGAACATATACATGAGTAAATATATAAAAATATATAGGAGTGGGTGTGTGAGGAATAATATAAGAATGTAAGAACTTAAATTATGAATGAGGAAAAATAGGTATTCTTAGGTATAAATTCTCTCCAAACTGAGTTGTGTAGGTATACTCTTGAGATTCAAATGGAGATGTAACCATTTAAGAAAGGATTTGACTCTAGGGATTAGGAATATGCAGTGCATACATAAAATGTAGAATGTTGTACAATATTTAAATATCATTAAAAAAAAGGCTTAAAGGAGGTATCAAGAGCTATTATCCTACAAATACAGTGTAGCACAATACAACAAGTAATCAATAAGGAGTTTTTTTGGGCATATTTAATATTAATATTAGCACAACTCATGCATTTATATCAAGAAAATAGATGCTAACAATAGAACTGAAGCATGTGTATGCTAAAGGTTATACCATTATGACTGAAAATCAAATATCCATGGATATCCTTGCCATATTTTTTTTTTCTATAGGAATGATAAGAGTTTATGGGGGAATTGATAAATAGATAAATAAATTTGTGACCTCTTTGATTGAATATGTCAGGAAATGATTCCCTTGTTTACTAGAAAGTTTCAAGTTCAAATATTTGAATACCCTGAATGATGGTGGCAAAGTATCTAATCATTAAAAATTTGGAAGCAAGAAAGGAACACACATATATGTATTAAAATGTTTAAGAGGATTTACGATGGCCTTGGAAAGGAAAAACAAATTCTTTATTAGTAAACATGAAAGATGAAATGGTATTCATATGTATATAAGGTTAAAAAAAAAAAAATAGCTGACATGAAAACACTTTAGGAGAATGGGGATAGTTACATATGCAAATGACCCACAAAATATGTGAGATATAAGTAGGATGGAAAAGGATATCACGGTAAATTGTGGTTAAGGGATAGAAAAATAAAAAAATAAAAATGTATCTCGAGTAGTTAGAGACTATGAAGTTGGAAGTAATAGTAACAATGACATTTTAACTACCCTAGGAAACTAGAAAAACATGAAGGCACTTAGAGATAGTGCTGAAAGGATGAAGAAACTATTAGATTTACAAAAAAATGGATAATTCTAAAATTGGTTAAGGAAAGAAAATCAAGAATGAAAAGTGTTGGACAGTTGGCATTATCTGAATGGTTGGTGGCACTTGGTATCTTGGCATTGATATTAATTAGATTGGCATTAATATCAGATGAAAAAAAAGTTAGCAATGAAGACCAGGTTGTGATGGATAGGAAGCCCCAAAATTTGGGGGAGATTATGTCTTAAGAGATCACCTTAGTTTCTGCTTAATGTGGAAAAGTTGGCTAATGCTCATAAAGAGATTTGTAATGGTACACTAAAGTCTAAAAATAGGACTCTTGGGTCACAACTTATTCCTAGTTAAAGTTGAGGTTTCCCAAAGTAAGATGGCAAAGTTAAATGTGGCCTTGGGTCAAAGTGGTGACCAATTATGGTAATATCCATAGCTAGTGAAATTGCTAATGGATCTGCAAAAGGAAGCATCAGGTGGATGTGGGTAGAAAACAAAGAACTACGAAGTACTGGATTAGCTTAAGTGGATCCCACCCGACGAGGCTAACACGAAAGATGCAATGTGATAGTTTGTAAATGGCGCACAAGTTGAAGCATCGACATGCAATATTCTAGGTTGAAGAGGAGCACTAGTAGAGCAGTGGAGAGGCTTCCCATTAGCCACAAGCATAGACCACTTGACAACCTAGTCGAATAGAGGAAGCCCGATAGAACCTTAAGGCACACACAATGAATGTGCTGAGAGATAGGCATCGGGACACGAAAGCAGACCATGGTCCATTGACAATTGAGAAAGAGGTCCCTACTCCAACAACTCATCCCACTAAGGGCAAACGTAGAAAATAGTTTGGGGAGGACATGGTTAAGATTCGAGAGATAGTTCTTAGGCCACGCGGAAACATTCCAACATCCCTATATATGGAATTTTGTTCAGGCCTCAAGGCGTTGAGGGGTGGTTTTCCATACCACTCATCACGTAGATAGATGGCATAGAACCACTTCTGGACCACTCCGCCTAATAACACAAACCACAATGGAGTGGTGTCAAGGTTAGTTCCTTAAATCCAATGGCTTTTTCTTTAAAAAATAAAATGAGTGCAAAACCAAGGGCCACATGACTCTTCTTTCTCCTCTCTAACAATGTGATAGGTCGCAACATTTGATTGGCTGTTAGGAAGTGATGGTGGTAGAAGAGTTGTTGTACGAGGAATACATGGCATGCATATTCGACATTTTTGAGTGGTCTAATGGCTCAAAGGTAGATAACACATGTCACCACTAAGGAGGCACCACGTGATGTTTATGACATTAGCATGGAATCATCCTAGAAGGGTTATCCCAAAAGGATTATAAATCCAATCAAGAAGATGCACTAGACAAGAAGTGTTGGGAAAACGTGGTAGTTTGCTCAGCCTAACTACATTTTTTATTGGCTCCTGGATACAACAAGCATATCCTACTATAAAGATCATCCTAGAGATATTGAACCCATAAGTCTAAAATGAAAGCACCAAAAGAAACTGCGTTGGGGCACGTCACACTAATGAGCAATGAGTTGTAGAAAATAAGAAGAGCGAAAGCAGCAACCCCACATGACAGTGTGGCATGGAGGAGATTACATGAAATAATTTCTTTGTGAAGTTTAAATAAATGTTAGTATAAAATTTTCATGCTTGGGATCTTTGGCCTTAGTGTTTGGCCTTGGTTGTTTCTTGTAGAAATGGTACTAATGGCGTGGAGTCATTAAAAAAGTAACTTGGCTTGCGAAGGGCTTAAAAACAGACTTAGCACCCAAAATCCTAGCCAGTGGTCATGGCGACATGGTGTTGTGGCAGAAAATAGTTAAAGGGCATGATAAAACTGGGCTTAAGTCAAAGAATTGGTAGGACTATCAATTTGGCACCCCTTGGGCACTATGTGGAATATTTTGAAGATGTGCCAAATTTTCCATTGGCCATAAGTTGGTTATGCAACCATGGATGGGCAAGAAGTTGGTGAAGAGTGGAGCCCCTCTAAGCATGAAAACAAGTTGACAGCAATTTGAATGCAAAAGTTGGGTTGATGGAGTCAATGGTGAATTTCCAACATATTTAATTCAAGACAATGAGAGAGCACGATGCACAAAGCAATATAATGGAGTTGATTATGAAACAGAGCTATATGTCCATGAGATTCATTGAAATTTATTATCAATTAAATGAAAAATATGGCACGTTGTAGTTTTCTCCTATAGTTCTATGCACTTTAAAGAGAAAAGTAGAGCCATCTTGTGAGTATATGCAAATACTAATAGAGGAGCTCCTTGATTCAGCAATGTGACTGAGATTTAATTCTCAGCACATGAAGAAAATTAGAAGTCCATTCTCTATATTAACTCAATTTTTGTGTCTGAAAATAGAAGTAATTGCAATATGGGAACCCATGCGTTGGGGATGTGTTCAGAAATGGAAACAAGAAATTCTAGTTTAATTTTTCCTTGAATTAAACTGAGAATCAAAATCGAATTATATTCTCACAAAAACTTGTAAATAATTAATTGAGTTTAATTAACTTAATTAGCTTAGGAATTTCAAGTTCGAAGTCTTTCTATAGTCATGTATATGTTATCCCTAAATTTTAGTGGTTGAGGATTAATTTAATTGATTTTTAATTAGATTAACATAGTTTACTAGGTTATGGTCAGTTAAATTAGGTCTAACTATTTGCGGAACTAATAGACGACTAACAGTCATTTGGCGCATTGGTGCATCCACAAGTACTACTCTAGTTAACTAAAGATTCCCTCATGAGAAACTCATGCATGTTAGTTCAAGAAAGACCCAATTGAGACTAAAGTGAAAGGACAATGTACTATTAGTTGTATGATTTACTGAGTTGTAAATATCATGCATGCAATAAAGAGATTAGGGGCTTGCGGAGTTGTAAAATTGGCTAAGTGTTGGCCAAGAGCTTGCTTGTGAGCTAAGAGAGTTGAGGATAATTGTGTATAAATGTTCTAGTGAGAACAAGATTTGTATCTTCACTCATATTTATGATATATCTAATACATAAAGTGGGGTTTTGAGCAGTGGCTTTCCTCGGATACATAATGTGATATGTGCCACTGGTTTATATTCTTCTTGTTCATATTGTTTTCATCAATCTATAGGCTTCCACTAGTTGAAAGTAGAAGTAGATTTTTGTCCTGTGATTTAGTAAATTGCATGAGCTTGTGAATCTACAAGATTTTCTACATGGTACAAAAGCTGAAGACATTATACTAGAGGATATTTCTAATTTTTTGAGTTTTGGATTATAGGTGAAATTTGAATTTCAAATACATATTTCAGGATTGCGAGATGGTGTTCTACGGTTTGCGGCTTGAGTATGCCTTGGAAGGAAGCTCGAATTATAGAAGCTAGAGGTACAGAATGGAATTTGTGCTAAAGGATAATGTCTTGAAGGGATTCTTTGATCAAGACATTCCTAAGGTAACAACATCGGATGCAAAAAATCTGGCTGAATGGAAGAAGTGTGTGGTGAAGGTGACACAGATAATCATTGAGGAATTTGGAGACCACAATGTCTCGAGTCTCCATGGCAAGGGAAATCCATATGTTATGTGGAAAGCATTGATAGACTTGTATCAAAACTTTAGTGATGAAAGGAAATTGGCACTAAAGGAGAAACTTCGAAAAATTAAAATGGAGAAAGGTGAGACTATTCCAAAGTACTTGATCAAGTTCATTGAAAGTGGTGATGAAGTTGGAATTGTTGCAATCATGACTACTGGGGATGATACGGTGAGCCTTCCTCTTCTGGGAATCCCAAATAGTTGGCAAAATTATCAAGACTTTGTCAATGGTTGAGAGAAGCTACCACATTGGGAACAACTATGATCAGATTTGATGCAAGAGGAGATCAGGAGGAACATGAGTGACAACTCTTCATCAAAGACTAATGATGAAGAGAATAATGCCTTAATGATTAAGGTGAAGAAGTTGAAGGGGAAAACTTCCCATTAAAAATCACATTATTTCCATGGAGGTAAGAAGAAAGTAAAAAAAAACGTTAATTTCTCTTATTGTCATGAATTGGGCCATTTTGCTACAAATGTTCCACTCAAGAAGTCTAAGAAGAAGTCCTCAGGAGGAGCGGCGAGTGACTCTTTGGCCACTCAATTTGAATTGGACTTTTCAATCATTGCATGCATGGTGTCATCAATGATGGGAAGTGTATGGTACTTAGAAAATGGAGCTTCATTCCACATGACTGGTTACACAAAGTTATTCGGTGATCTAGAGGAGAAACATCTCCAGATGCCTATCGAGATGGATGACGACAGAGAGTATAGTGCTACTCAATTGGGCATGGTTACTTTTTAGAGGGAGGATGGGGCTCCACTCACCTCGAAGAATGTTATGTATGTTCTCGGGTTGAAGAAGAACTTGGTATTTGTTGCCATGCTTGAGGATAGAGGCTATGATGTGATATTTTTGAAAGGAAAGGTGTTCCTTCGACACATAGCTACGGGTCAAGCAAATAAGATAGGGATTCAGGTGAAGAATCACTATAAGGTGGAGGTAGGGGATTGTGCTTCTTTGAGCACAAAAGTAGAGATGGTCTAGAGCCGAGACATTGGCGAGTTGTGGGATAGGTGTTTGTTCCACTTACATCATGGGGCTTTGAAGATCATGTAGCAGATCTCCATTGGTTTTCCCAAATGTATGCTAGAGCAAGTTGATACATGCAAGGGGTGTACCTTAGCTAAATACACCATCTTCCTTTCATGAAAGTGATAGTGGAGCAGAGGCTATTGTAGAGTGAGTCCATTTAGATGTGTGTGGACCATTCCCGACAAGATCCATGGAAAAACATAGGTATCATGTTTTAGTTGTTGATGACTTTCTTAAAAAATGCTAGATATTTTTCATGCAGAAAAAGGATCAAACCTTCACAAAGTTTTGTGACTTTAAAGCATTGGTGGGGAACACTCGGGAAAGAATGTTAAATCTCTATGGAGTGATAACAGTGGTGAGTATGTACCAAATGATTTTAAGGACTTTTGTGCAACAGAAGGGATTAAACAACAGTTGATGACACCCCATAACCCTCAGTGGAATAGGGTGGCCTAGAGGAAGAACAAAAGAATAGTATAGGTAGCGAGGGTGATGTTGCATGATCAGAGTCTCCCACTACACTTATGGGTTTAGTCATGCAGCACAAATATTTATGTTTAGAACTGTAACCCACATTGGATACATAGGATGAAAACACTAGAGGAGGCTTATTCTAGAAAGAGGTCAGTTGTTGTCCACTTCAGGATTTTTGTGTCATTGGTATATTTCCTTGTGACCAAATATGCATGGAAGAAGCCTAAGCCGACAACAAATTTGGGGATATTTATTGGGTACATTGATACACATCACAACTATTGAGTGTACTTACTGACCAGGAGCATAAAATTAGTTCACATTGATGTCAGATTCGATGAGGATACATGAAAATGAGAATATTTTAGCTCCTAAGGTTGAGGAGACTCATATTGATGTGGAGCAGCCACGTAAAGAGGATCTACGAGTAGACGTCTAGTCAGGCAGAGTCTTCTAGAGATGGAAGAAAGTGAAATAGAGAGGTTGAGAGATTGTTGGATTGTGCACGACAGAATGTGGGAGCACCAACTTCTTAGCACAGGTAGAGGAGGTCACCTAAGAGGTACACTAGATACATGGCTCTAATGGGTAGATGTGTTGTGAAAAAGCCATCATCCTTTGAGGATGCAATGCAATAGCCAGTCTGAGTTGATTCCATGGTGGAGGAGTATGACTCCATAGTTCATAATAGTGTTTGGGATGTGGTCCAGAGACTAGAGGATAAGCCTGTGGCGAGTTCCCGTTGGACTTACAGTGTAAAGCAAGCTTCATATCGTAGTGTGGAGAAGCATAAGGTGATATTTGTGTCCTATGGCTTTTCACAGGTAGACGAGATTGATTATGATGAGACCTTTGCTCTTGCTGCGAGGTACTCATTGATCAGATCTATATTTGCACTATCAGTGCACATGGGGTGGAAGATACAACATATGGATCAAAGAAAACCTTCCTAAATGGAAAGATAAGGAAGAGGTGTACATAGAGCAGCTTGAAGGTATTGAAACCTTCAACCCTCAGTCGCATTTGTGCTATCTCAAGAGAGCATTGTATGGGCTGAAGCAAGAAGATCTTGCTTGAGACACCATGATAGATAGCTACTTCACTGGGTTAGGCTTCATGAAAAGTGAAGCGGATGTGAACTTGACCCACATAGTGGTAGAAGGTAAACTATTAATCATTTTACTTTACATTGATGATATCATACTAACAATTGATGGTCATCTTATCAAATATTGTATGGAGGACCTTGCAAGAGAGTTTGTGATGAAGGACTTGGGGTTCATGCATTACGTTTTGGGCATTGAGGTATGGCAGGGTGATGGAGAGTTTTTTGTATCTCAGGGAAAGTATGTCAATGAGATACTCATGAGATTCCGCATGCAGAGCACCAAACCCATGGACACTCCTTTAGCAGGGAGTTAGTGAAAGGAGGATGCTACTTCAGGGGAAGTAGTGGAAGCTATTGTTTACAAGAAGGTTGTGGGTTCACTCATGTACTTGGTGAACACATGACCAAATATGTTCTATGCAGTTAACCAAGTTAGTGAAGTGATGGTTAGGCCTACCAAGCTATATTGGAAGGCGACAAAACATCTATTGAGATACCTCAAGGGAACTTCTCAGTATGGACTATGGCACAAATGGACAGAGGGAGTGAAGACTCAAAGCTTCAATGATGCAGATTGGGTGGGGAGTCCATCGAACCAAAAAAGCACATCAAGAGGTATTTTCAGTATTAGGTCAGTGATAGTTTGTTGGTACAATAAGAAACAGAGATTGGTTGCACTCATTTCGGCAAAGGCAAAGTAAATTGATGCGAGTCAGGCAGCATGTGAAGCCATCTGAATGAGGAATATCCTGGTTGGTTTGTTTGGTCAACAGATGGATCCACTTGTGATTTATTGTGATAATAATAGTTGGATTCAGCTCTCTGAAAATCCAGTTTTTCATGATCAGTCCAATCATATTGATATCCACTATAGTCATCTAAGATATTATGTATTGATGTGGATTATGATGCTAGAGAAGATTTCCACAGAGGAGCAAGATGCTGACATTTTAACAAAGGCATTGTTAAGATGTAAAGTAGAGTTTCACAGAGACAGGATCGAGGTAGCTGCTAATCCCTTTCTTATCGAGAGGGAGTATTGAGAAATGGAAACAAGAAATTCTAGCTTAATTTGTACTTGAATTAAACTGAGAATTGAAATAAAATTCTATTCTCATAGAAACTTCTAAATAATTAATTAAGTTAAATTAACATAATTATCTTAGGAATTTCGAGTTCGAAGTCGTTCTGTAGTCATGTATATGTTCTCCCTAGATTATATGGGTCTAGATGAATTTATTTGAGTTGTAATTAGATTAAATAAGTTACTGAGTTATGGTCAGTTAAATTAGTTCTAACTGTTTGTGGAACTAATAGAGGAGTAACGGTCATTTGGTGCCCTATTTCATCCATAAGTTCTACTCCAATTAACTAAAGATTCCCTCATGAGCAACTCGTGCATGTCAGTTCAGAGAAAGTCCTAGTTGAGACTAGAGTGCAAGGATAGTGTACTACCATTTGTATGATTTAATGAGTTGTAAATATCATGCATGCAATAAAGAGATTACGGATTTGTAGAGCTATAAAATTGGCTTAGTGTTGGCCAAGGGCTTGCTTAGGAGCTCAGAGAGATGAGCAAACTTGTGCAGAATTATTCTAGTGAGAATAAACTTTGTATCTTCACCCATATTTATGATATATGCAATATAGATAGTAGGGTTTTGAGTAGTGGCCTTCCCCAGATACATCTTGTGTTATGTTCCATTGATTTACCTTCTTCTTGTTCATATTGTTTTCCTCGATCTATTGGCTTCCATTGGTTGCAAGTAGAAGTAGATTCTTGTCATGTGCTTTAGTAAATGGCATGAGCTTGTAAATATATAGGAAATTCTATAGTACACTCGGATAGTGTGGATGACCATAGAGACAACATCATTCCTAGCGTTAGAAATGATCAAACCAATACAGAAAAATTTGGAAAAATGGGTGAATGTAGAATTGTTGTGAGCTAAAGTGAGCAACGCTATGTGTGTAAGTGAGAAGGTGACTTGGCCAAGTGTGTAACATAAATATACTTAAGCATAGGGTAGTGACTAGAGCTAGTTGAGTAGTAGGGAGCACAGTTCAAAGGATAACTGCAGAGTTAAAGGAAAGATGTTGGTATTACAGTAGATTATGTTTTTATTTATGTGTAAATGTATTAGCCTCTATTTTTAGTTTGAAAATTGTATGAAAAATAGAGGAATGGCTAGAGTATGTAGTGGCATGCATTCATAAGAGGTTGGTGCCTCTAGGAAAGTTATGGCTTTCTATATGAAGGATGTTGGTGACTCCATTGAGTGGGTTCTCACAAACAAATTGATGTAATTAAGTAGGTGCTTTATTTAAATCATAAGAACAAATACATTAGTGGTTTTCTTCATTTGGGTTTCCACGTAAAAATACCTATGTCAATGTGTGTATTGATCATTTGATGGAATGTGTGTACATGTGAATGTCCTATATTGATGTTTATTCATAAATTACTATGACTTCACTCTAAACTAACATAAAATAGTGAAAAAAAAAAACTTGTGTTTAAAGCTCTTAGAATCTCTCTATTACTCGTTCACCCCCTCGAAAGTAGTTTGTTATTAAGTAAATGGGCATGAGATCCAACTTCCTTCGGGAATAGTTTAACCACTGCAAGGTAGATCCATAACGAATTATGTCCCAGAAAGAGAGACAAGATGCTTCCTCAAGTAGGATACCAGTCTTTGATGGGGCAAACTATGACTTTTAGAAAGTTAGGATGGAAGCCTATCTTATGTTCTTAGGATTTGATGTTTGGAAATTCGTAATGGTATATTATGTTGTCTTTTATGTCCCTTGCACTGTGCATATGGTAAAATGTTGTATGGAAATAATTCTAAATTAAAGAATGACATTCTCATTGGCCTTAGCGAATCTTAACATCTAAACGTTATGCACTATAAGTATGCTAAGGAAGTATGGGTCAAGCTCAACCAAAGTCATGATGTAGATCATAAATCCATGCAGACCAAAAATCAAGCCTTTAGAATGAGGTTTGAAAGCTTAAAAATGGGTGAAGAAGAAATCATAGAAGAATACTTCCACTGAGCTGATTAAGTAGCGAATATGGTTGGAGGAATTGACGAAGTTGTCAAAGAAGATATAATTGTTCAAAAAGTTTTAAGATCTCTACCTATGGGATTTAATGCCAAAGTCTCTGCCATTGAAGAGGTTCCTGATTTAAAGAATCTCACAATGGACTAGCTTCTTCATACTCTCACGACCTATGATATGAGAGTAGGAAAAGAAAAGTCTAAAGCAAATGAGGCAACATTCAAGGTGCTCGAGAAGGCTATGGAACACAAAGATCATCAAGATTGATCCAACTCTGAATTTCATGAAGAGTTGGATCAATATATATATATATATATATATATATATATATATATATATATATATATATATATATATATATATATATATATATATATATATATATATATATATATATATATATATTAGGAAACTAAAATGTGGCTTAGTAAATTATAAAGTGAAATTTTCCTTTAAATGATTTGACTGTGAAAGAGTTGGACGTTTTTTGTCCAAATACCCATACCAAGAAAGGATAGAAAGGGAAAATGATAAAAAAAAATAAGCAAATATAAAAAAAAGAAGAAGAAGAAGATCTCTAGGAAAAAGGGGCTCTACTCCAAAGAGTATAGCTCAACATCAAAGTCAGACAATGAAAAATCCTTAGAATATTATTCAAATGAGTATTTACTTATGAAATTTTGAGTACAATCTAGGAAAAAAAATATTACTGACTCTAAAGAGGAAGAAGAAGAAGAAGTAGGAGTAGTGGACTTTGAAGGAAAACTCATCAGTGCTCTTGATGAGCTAAAGATGGTGATGAGGAAGTAAAACTAACTAAAAGAATAGTTGTAGCATTTTGAAGAAGATATGCACAACTAAAACAATCAGGAATTTTTTTATCGAAAAGAAAAGCTTGAAGAAGCCATAAAAAGAAAAGAAAATTTCTCTTCTACTAGAAGAAAATCAAGGAACCTGTGAGAAACCATAAGAAGAGAAAATATATATAAATTGGGAGATTTTCAAAGTAAAGGAGGAAATGGCGTCAAAAACATGCAAAGATGAAATTACAGGCTAAATTAAAATAATATGTTCTTAATTATTTAATTCATTAATGGGAAGAAAATTGTTAGTCTCGAGGTTCAATTTGTCAATATGAGAATGGATCTTGATAGATTAGAGATTGAGAGGGGTATAAATGAAAATTTGGAAAAATGAACAAGAAAGCTAGATCATATTTTTAACATACAAAGGTCTCCAGAAGGGAAAACATATATGGGATACTCTAGACCACTGGAATCTTCTACGAGGAAAATGAACTTCAGGTCCATAGGATTTAAGGAACCTCAAATCCATGCAAAGATGCATCAAGAAAAAAACATTGTATATAGAAAGGTAGCAAGATAGAGAGGATCCCATTAGTGGAATGATGATATTTCTAATTTCCCAAAGGAGTCACACCACCAAAGAATGAATCAATTTGCAAGACAATAGGGGTACTTTCATGCACAAACCCATGAACGGTATAACTTCAATTACTCCCATTTATTTTACGGTAATTATTATATATGTTATGTCTTTGGACATACAATTGTTTATTGTACAAGGGTAAAAGTTGAAAGAGATTAAAATTTTAGATACAATAAATATCATAATTACATACCTCAAAACTCTCCTCCGAGAGATATAAATCCCTTCTCTCCCCTGATGGATGATGTTGAATGCCTCAAGTAAAATAATTTTTGGAAGAAGGCAAGGGATTGTATAGGAAGGTTTTTGTATGCATCTAAATCCTGTAACACTTGTCATCCAGCCATTCCAAAGGACAATTTGAAATGGAATTGTAATTCTAGAATGTACATGCAATGTGGGCTTGCTTTGTCGGCACATAATCAAGAGAACTGAAGGTAGGTAGATAGTGGTAGTTCCAGGCATATGAATAGGGATAAGAGAAAATTATTTTCACTAAAAGAAAAGGACAGAGGGAATAATGTGGCCTTCGACAACAATGGCCTAACAAAGAATTAATGGTAAGGGCATAGTTAGTCTTGATGAAAGGACTAAAGCCCAAAATGTGTTGTATGTAGAAGTTCTCAAGCATAACCTTCTTAGTGGTAGGCATATGTGTCTTAATGGCTATAATATGACGTTTTGATACAAATACTATGAGACCTAACAAGAAAAGTATGGAAAGCTACCAGGAAAGATAGTCATAAATCATAATATATGTGTTTTTGATGAATCTTGTGTAAGTTGTTACTTGAGAAAGACAAATGAAACCTTATTATCTCATAGTAGACTTCATTATATCAATTTTTTAGTCTGATAAGAATTAGAAAGATGGGATTTGTGAGACGATTGATAAAAATGTCAAGGCTTGATGATTCAATATGAAAGTCATGTTAATTTGGTAAGAAGACTATGAATAATCTAAGGATAAAGGAAATCGCTTCATCTAGACCACTAGAGCTAATTCAAAGAGATATTTGTGGCCAAACCAAGTGAAAAACCGCAAGAGGAGAGAGATATTTTATGCTATTTATTGAAGATTTTACCAAGGCCCCTTGGATCATTCTCTGAAAGGAAAGACCAAAAGCATTTAAACCTTTTAAGAAGTTTAAAGCTTAGGTAGAAAACGAGAAAGATATAAAGGTAAAATGCTTAAGATCATAGAGAGGAGGAGAAAATAGTTTAAGAGAGTTTGAAGAATTATGTGAAGATCATGGCACATGGAAGCAGTATTTTGTGGCTACAACTCCACAAAAAAATGAAGTAGTTGATAGAAATAATAGAAAAATTCACAAGATGGCTAGAGCTATGATTGATGAAGCAGATGTACCTCACATTTTCTTTGTAGAAGAAGTACAGGCAAAAGTGTACCTATCAAATAGGACAAAACTTAGGCGTAATATTGATAAAAATCCCTGTGAGTCATGGAAGGGAAGACTTCAATCAGTAAAACACTGCAAGGTATTTGGGAGAAAATGCTTTATCGAAAGGAATGAGAAAAATATTGTAAATTTTTAATCAGGAATTGATGGGGATATATTTCTCGAAGTAAAGATACAAGTGCTAAAACAAAATAACAAAGAGGTTTGAGGACTGCGTTGATGTATTAGTAGATGAAATAACTCCTCAATCTAAGTTATCCCAAGGAAACATGAACTTATATGGAGAAGAGTGTTCAGCCATCAGGTCCTCAAACCATGAAGAAATAGAGTCAGATAATGAAGACAAAGAAACAGGCACAACTCCAAGTTCCAAAATACCATCCAGGTATGTATAAAAGAAAATCTTGAGAGTCAAATTATTGGAGAACAAATATTTGGTGTTTAGGCTAGGAGGAAATTCGCTCGTAGTAAAAGTTGTGAAAATAGTGTTTTTCTATCTCATGTAGATCCTAATTATCTTAGTCAGGTAAGTGAGTACAAGTCCTTAGTTAGAGTTATGAATGCATAACTTAACCAAATTGAGAAGAATGACACTTGGAAGCTTGTTCCAAGACCCAAAGAGAAAAATTTGATAGGCAAAAAATGGGTCTTCAAATTTAAGCTAAATGAGAAATGTCAAGTAATCATGAACGAGGATCAACTAGTTTGTAAAGGGTATTCCCAGAAAGAGGGGATAGATTTTGAGGAAACCTTTACACCAAGAGCTAGACGAAAAGCTATTTCATAATGTTTCATTCCTTTTCTAGCCATAAAAACATCAAGGTATATTAGATGGATGTAAAGTCAATGTTTCTCAATGGATATATGGAAGAAGAAATTCATATTGAGAAACTAGGGGGATTCACACTAACAAAGAATGAGGGGTTTGTATGTGTTGGCATTATGTTCTCTGGTATGGCTATATGTTACAGATGTTGTACTTGATGGCAACTCCCATGACAAGGCTCTCAATTTACTGAAAAATAAGGAGGACGCAGGAAATCAGTTCAGAAGGTGCGTACCCGCAGGTACACCTTGCAGGGACCGCGTCCAGAGATGCAGGCCAGCCATTCAGGAGGTGCGTCCACCCAGTGCACACAATTCAAGGCAGAGAAAAGATCATGTGGGGGTTTCTTGTGTTTTACTCTTGGTATCTAGCCGACGGTATTGTGTTATTATGGTGTCGGCTCGTGGTATTGTTCCATGATTTGAGGAGGAGCTTGCCTATATAAAGCAAAGGAGATCATTTGGTTTGTGTAAGTCTTTGGTTGAATATCTTATGAGGCTAGATCTGGTCTAGATCTAAAAAGGCGGATCTTTTGAAAGACTGAGATCTCTTTGGCGCATGATCAGATCTGTAGATCTGACTGTTTGGGTTACTCTTAAAGTCTTGAAATCATTCATACCCGAAGGTATGCAGGTTCAGTGAAAGGCAAGTGCGCCGGGACGCAGTGCAGTAAGAAGAGACCTGTGTGGGGACGCAGGGCAGAGTAAGATTTAGGTGCGTCTGGGACGCAGTACAGTAACAGGCGCACTGCGTGGGGACGCGGAGCATAACAAGGATCAGGTGTGTCTCTGAGCAAAAAGGCGCGGCGCGATAGTATTTCTGGGTGCGTCCCTGCAGCAACAAGACGCAGAGCAGTTGAAGGAACAGTGCGTGGGCACGCAGCGCAGCAGAAGGATCTCTGCGTATGGACGCAGGGGAGCAGAAGGTTAACTGCGTCTGGTCGCAGGCCACAGAAGGGAAAATTGCGTCTCTGTCTTAAGATGTTCTGTTGATTGAATTTCTCTGTTGATAAGGTGTTCTGGGTTAGTTCTGTTATTACTGATCTGATAACTGTAGTGGACTGTAACTGTTATGTACTTGATGATCATTTGATGCTTTATGAAAAGAAGTAGGGGGTTGTAGCTCCCTTCCAGGAGAAGACTTGAAAACGAGAGAGAGTTGTAGCTCTCTGCAGGTTGCAGCCTGCGTACTGGTAAAGGACTGCACCAGTACAAAATCATTGTAAAAGGAGTTTCTAATATTTGAAAGAAGATAGAGACATATTGCAGCAGGTGGTTTTCCCCCACATTGGGTTTCCACCTTACATCTTGTGTTCTTTGGTGTGACTATCTGTTGTCTTTGTTCATGCTCATTATTTTATGGTACTGACATGCAAAAATAATTCAAAGATCAAATAAGGAAGATTTATTAAATTGCTGGATAATACTGATTCACCCCCCCTCTCAGTATTATTTTCAACAATTGGTATCAGAGCAGGTCCTTCAGAGAAGCTTGATCGCTTGAAGGTAGCTCGTTCATCATGAGCAACTACGAGAGAGAAGCATCAATCAGGCCACCGGTTTTTGATGGGACAAACTTCAATTATTGGAAGGTAAGAGTTACTGCATATCTTCAATCTCTTGGTACAGAAGTTTGGGACATTGTTGAAACAGGCTACGCTTTTCCTTCAGCTACTCCTACAGATCCAGCTGAGAAAAAGAAGTATGAAACAAATGCAAAAGCAGTCAGTACTCTGTTAGGATGTATATCCCAAACGGAATTCATGAAGGTAATGCACTACAAATCCGCAAAAGAGATATGGGACAAAATTGTCACAAGCTATGAAGGAGATGAACAGGTAAAGCGTGCTAAACTTCAAACTCTCAGGATTCAGTATGAGACTCTCAAGATGTATAATGATGAAAGTGTGGCTAACTATTTTCTTTGGGTAGATGAGATTGTTAACTGTATGAAAAATTTGGGTGAAGAAATAAGAGAGGCTATAGTGGTTGAAAAGGTTCTAAGATCATTGTCCCCCAAGTTTGAATCTAAAGTATCTGCTATAGAAGAAAAGGAAAATCTACGAATTCTCACTATGTCTCAGCTACATGGAATTCTAACTGCCTATGAAATGAGAAAGGGAGGTCCATCAGACAGAAGAGAAGCTGCTTTCAAGGCATCAGGTAAAGAAGATTATTATGAAGCAAGCCACGTCCCAGAAGAAGAGGAAGAAGAATCAAATTTTTTCAGAAAACTTCAAAGAGGTTCTGGAAGATTCAGAGGTAAGTTACCTTTTAAATGCTTTGCTTGTGGAAGAATAGGTCATTATGCTGCAAAATGTCCTTATAAGGATAAAGGAGAGGAACCTGCTAGATGGAACAAGAAACAAAGTGCAAATAAGAAAAGCTACTACACCCATGAAGATAGTGATGGTCTATCGAACAGTGATGAAGATGAACGAGGTAATGAATATAAGTTGTTAATGGCATTTGAAGATGATGATTATATGGATGCTATAGATGTGGATAACCTTTATGATGAAATTACTAGACTCAAGAGATGTATAGAAGAAAATAATGTGATCATTGATACTTTACAATTTCAAATTGATGAAAAGGAAAAACATCTTGAAAAACTAGAAGGAGAAATTGTTGGTCTGAGAAAAGAGATTGAGAAAACAAAAACTATTAATCTTAAGTTTGTCAAAGGATCTGAAACTTTGGATAAGATTATCAATGTGCAGCGGTCTCCTCTAAACAAGACAGTTCTGGGCTACAATGGAGAAACCTCTCAAGCATCCACCTCTAAGAGTTATCTTGATGCAGCAAGAAGAAATGAGCAAAAGAACAATGAAGATCATCAGGTAAAGCAGGGACGAATTACAAATAGAAACTATCAGGGGAAATCCATCTTAAGGGTGAACCAGCCACAGGTAAAATCTTCTCAATTTGGTACAAGAATAGATGAAAATAGAAATTACAATCAGTTGGCTGGTAGATTCGATAACCGCAAAAGTTTCTTCAATGGACAATGCTTTTCTTGTCATAACTTTGGTCACAAAGCAGCTCAATGTGTTGCATATAAAACAATCATGACTAGGGAAGCTCAAAAACAAAGAAGTATGACAGGGATTACAAAAAAGGACCTATAACAACTTTTCGGTTCTTGAAAATGAAGTTGAATGTTCTATTTGCAATAATTTTGGGCATGAAGACTCTGAATGCAGGAGCAGGTTTCAGCAGAAAAAGGAACAAGCCTCAAGCACCAAAACATGGAGAATAAAGGAACCTCAAACAGAAAGATGCGGGATAGCTTTTTATGCAGAGGGACAGGAAAATCTATGGTACATTGACAGTGGATGTTCGAAGCATATGACAGGTGATAAAGAAAAACTTGAATCTTATTCTGCTCTAGAAAAGGGAAAGAAAGTCTCTTTTGGAAATGATACTCCTGCAACTATAAAAGGAAAAGGCATTGCTCAGTTAAAAGAAAAGGTCAAGGCTGGAAATGTTTTGTATGTAGATGGATTGAAGCATAATCTTCTAAGTGTCAGCCAGATGTGTGATCAAAGAACCGAGGTTATATTCAGATCGAATGGATGTCTTGTTCGTGATCTTGATACAGGTAAAACAGTGCTCAAAGGCAAAAGAACTCCAAATAATCTGTACATATTTGAAGAAGGACAACAACAATGCTATCTGAGCAAGGATGAAGAGCACTGGTTATGGCATCGAAGGTTGGGACATCTAAGCTTCTCACAAATAAGGAAAGCGTGCAAATATCAGGCAGTTCGCGATCTTCCAGATATCAAAATTCCTGACAACACCATATGCAAAGCATGTCAGTTTGGAAAACAAACCAGAACTAACTTTCCAGAGAAATAAGGATCAGCTAGCATGCCTCTTGAGCTAGTTCATACAGATACATGCGGTCCCTTCAGGAAAAGAACACCTCGAGGAGAAGAATACTTGATATTATTCATTAACGATTTCTCTAGGTTTGTCTGGTTAGGACTTATGAAGCACAAAGATGAAGCATTCAAAAAATTCAAATCCTTCAAAGCCTTGGTGGAAAATGAATCAGGTCACAAAATTAAGTGCCTCAGATCCGATAGAGGTGGGGAATTTACGTCAAATGAATTTTTCGATTTCTGTGAAGAACATGGGATAAGAAGAGAATTCTCTACAGCAAGAACTGCCCAGCAAAATGGAGTTGTGGAAAGAATGAACAGAACAATCCAACAAATGGCTCGTGCTATGCTTGATGAATCAGGAACTCCCGCTACTTTCTGGGGTGAAGCTGCACATGCTGCGGTTGTTATTCTCAACAAAACGAATGTCCGGGTGAACAGCACTCAAACTCCTCATGAGCTTTGGAATGGTAGGCAGGGAAAATTTTAAGAACCCCCCCTAAATTTATAAATATAATAAATGGGTGAATCTCCATGGTATATAGGAAAAATGGAAGGCGATTTTATCAACAATATAATATGTATATATAATTTTTTGGCGAATCTCTCACCAGGCATGGCGAATATTTTACTCAATTATAAAATCTTCTAAGATCTTGGCTAGTCTTTCACTAAATAATAAAACTTTGTAAAGTCCTAGTGAATCTTAGCATAGGCTACATGCTGGTTTAATTCCCCCATTTAAATAGGCTACATTCCAAGTGAATACCATGGGTCAATACCATGTGCCATTTTGGTGAATACCATGGGTCAATACCGTGTGCCATTTTTATTTTTATTAATTCTAATATTAGGGTTAATAATGGTTTTTTGCATGGTATTAATAACAATCTAGTCCATGGTATTTGTCCCATAGTATTTTGGCCATAGGTTTCACCTAAATATAACCCATTTTTTGAGTGTTCGTAAATATAAGGTGACTTCTAGAGTAAATATAAAAAAATGTTTTATTTGTTTACCATACCTCTCGTTTATTTATATTTTTATTAATTTACCATACCTCTTTTACAAATGTGGTATTTGGCCCATAGGATTCACTTAAATAAAACCTCCTTCTTGAGCCTTCATAAATAGAACGACAGTTATGGACTAAATATAAAAAGAGGTTTTATTTATTTACGATACGTCTAGTTTATTTTTTATTTATTTATTTACCATACCTTTTGAGTAAGTATAAAAAGACGTTTTATTTATTTACCATACCTCCACTTTACTTATATTTTTATTTGTTTACACCCTTACATGTATATAAGGTGACTTATGGAGTAAATATAAAAAATGTTTTATTTATTTACCATACCTCTCATTTATTTATATTTTTATTAATTTACCATACCTCTTTTATAAATATGGTATTTGGCCCATAGGATTCACTTAAATAAAACCTATCCTTGAAAATGGGCGAATGGATTCACTTAAATAAAACTTATTTTTGAAAATGGGCGAATGGAAGGTTGTAAGTCCTAATTTCAAGGGCTAAATTTACCTTTTTTACCCTCTCCCTTAAAATAAGGTGGGCTATTTGAGCTGATTTGTAAAAATGTACTATGATACAAAATATTCGCCCACTAAAAATTTAAAACCTCTTAATTTCGCCAAAGGGCGAACATTCGCCCCTAAAATTATCCTTGATGGTAGGACTCCTTCGGTAAAGCACTTCAAAATCTTTGGGAGAAAATGCTATATCAAGAATACTGATGAGCAGCTTGGCAAACTTGAACCTAGAGCAGATGAAGGCATTCTTCTTGGTTATTCTCCATATAGCAAAGCATACAAATGCTACAATAAAAGACTTGGCAGAATTGTTGACAGCATTGATGTAGTGGTTGATGAGAAGGGATACATTCCTAGGCAAGTACATCGTGAAGACATCGAAGAAGATGAAGGCTACCCTCAAAGACAGAATGATGAAGAAGAAGAATCTCAAGAAGAACCTCAAGAAGAACCAGAGGAGCAAACAAGAATAGAAGAAAAGACTCCATCCAGATATGTTCAGAAGAACCATCCAGAATCTCAGATTATGGGACAGAAAGAAGCAGGTGTACAAACTCGAAGAAGAATTGCAGAAGCTTCAAGCTATTTAGCATTACTCTCCTCAACTGAACCACAAAATGTGAAAGAGGCATGCAAAGATGAATGTTGGGTGAAAGCAATGGATGAAGAGCTTGAGCAGATCGAAAAGAACAACACTTGGGAGCTGGTTCCTAGACCAAAAGATAAGAATGTTATCGGGACAAAATGGGTCTTCAAAAACAAATTGAATGAAAATGGAGAAGTAATTAGAAATAAAGCCAGACTTGTTTGTAAAGGGTATGCACAGCAAGAAGGAATAGACTTTGAAGAAACCTTTGCTCCTGTTGCAAGACTTGAGGCCATCCGAATGTTTCTTGCTCTCTCAAGTTTTCAAAACTTCAAAGTATTTCAAATGGATGTGAAATCAGCCTTTCTGAATGGAGACTTGGAAGAAGAAGTATACATTGAACAGCCAGATGGGTTCATTCTTGGAAATGATCCAAACCTTGTATGTAGATTGAAAAAGGCCCTCTATGGTCTCAAACAAGCTCCAAGGGCTTGGTACTACCGCTTGGACAAATATCTTCATCAACAAGGTTTTTCAAAAGGTTCAGCAGATAGCAATCTTTATATAAAAGTTGAAAATAACAAATTGCTAATACTTGTTGTGTATGTAGATGACATTATTTTTGGGAGCAATGAAGAAGCTATGAGTCAAAATTTTGCCTTGGTCATGCGGAAAGAATTTGAAATGTCCTTGCTAGGAGAACTGACATATTTCCTTGGTTTGCAAATCCAAAAAAAAGAAGGTGGAATCTTTTTATCTCAAACCAAGTATCTCAAATAGATTTTGAAGAAATATGGTATGGAAGATGCAAAACCAGTATGTACACCCATGGTCACAGGATGTAGCCTCAGTGCAAATGATGAATCTGCAGCAGTACATCAACCAACCTACAGATCTATGATTGGAAGTTTACTTTATTTGACAGGTACCCGACCGGACATCATGCATGCAATTGGAATAGTTGGAAGATTTCAGGCAAATCCGAAGGAGACTCATCTTCAGGCAGTAAAGAGAATTTTCAAATATCTTCAAGGGACTCAAAATTATGGCTTATGGTATCCTAGAGATACAGATCTTACAATTCATGCTTATACAGATGCAGATTGGGCCGGAAGCGTGGATGACAGGAAAAGCACAAGTGGTGGTGCGTTCTTTATGGGTTCCAGACTGGTATCTTGGTTCAGCAAGAAACAGAGTTCAATTGCCTTGTCTACAGCTGAAGCGGAATATGTTGCTGCTGCATCTTGTTGCACCCAACTCCTTTGGATGATGCAGACTTTGCAGGATTTTCAAATCACTTGTACTCCACCAATACCCATCTTATGTGATAACACAAGTGCAATCAGCATCTCCAAGAATCCTGTTATGCATTCAAAAACCAAGCACATACCAATCAAGTACCATTTTCTCCGGGAACAAGTACTTGAATAGAAGGTCAAGTTGGAGTATGTTCCTTCTAAAGAACAAGTTGCGGATATTCTCACCAAACCATTGCCCAGGGACACTTTTGAGTACCTCAGGCAAAAGCTCGGGGTTGTTGATGCATCATCTTATTGTTGAACCTTTTCTGATTGATGGTACAGGTTCAGGGGGAGCATATAATGCATTGTTGGCATTATGGAGGATGGTCAGAAGAAGATCTTGGAAATTAGCTGCAATATGTCTCTATCTCTTTCATGGTGGATTATGGTTCTTTGTTGCAGATCTGGGGGAGCATGAGCTTAGGGGGAGCATACCCCTTTGCCCTTGATGTCAAAGGGGGAGAATGAAGCTGAAGTTTGTGAGGTTGCCATCAAGTCCAAAGGGGGAGATTGTTGGCATTATGTTCTCTGGTATGGCTATATGTTACAGATGTTGTACTTGATGGCAACTCCCATGACAAGGCTCTCAATTTATTGAAAAATAAGAAGGACGCAGGAAATTAGTTCAGAAGGTGCGTACCCGCAGGTACACCTTGCAGGGACCACGTCCAGAGACGCAGGCCAGCCATTCAGGAGGTGCGTCCACCCAGTGCACACATTTCAAGGCAGAGAAAAGCTCACGTGGGGGTTTCTTGTGTTTTACTCTTGGTATCTAGCCGATGGTATTGTGTTATTATGGTGTCGGCTCGTGGTATTGTTCCATGATTTGAGGAGGAACTTGCCTATATAAAGCAAAGGAGATCATTTGGTTTGTGTAAGTCTTTGGTTGAATATCTTATGAGGCTAGATCTGGTCTAGATCTAAAAAGGCGAATCTTCTGAAAGACTGAGATCTCTTTGGTGCATGATCAGATCTGTAGATCTGACTGTTTGGGTTACTCTTAAAGTCTTCAAATCATTCATACCCGAAGGTACGCAGGTTCAGTGAAAGGCAAGTGCGCCGGGACGCAGTGCAGTAAGAAGAGACCTGCGTGGGGACGCAGGGCAGAGTAAGATTCAGGTGCGTCCGGGACGCAGTACAGTAACAGGCGCACTACGTGGGGACGCGGAGCATAATAAGGATCAGGTGTGTCTCTGAGCAAAAAGACGCGGCGCGATAGTATTTCTGGGTGCGTCCCTGCAGCAACAGGACGCAGAGAAGTTGAAGGAATAGTGCGTGGGCACGCAGCGCAGCAGAAGGATCTCTGCGTATGGACGCAGGGGAGCAGAAGGTTAACTGCGTCTGGTCGCAGGCCACAGAAGGGAAAACTGCGTCTCTGTCTTAAGATGTTCTGTTGATTGAATTTCTCTGTTGATAAGGTGTTCTAGGTTAGTTCTGTTATTACTGATCTGATAACTGTAGTGGACTGTAACTGTTATGTACTTGATGATCATTTGATGCTTTATGAAAAGAAGTAGGGGGTTGTAGCTCCCTTCCAGGAGAAGACTGGAAAACGAGAGAGAGTTGTAGCTCTCTGCAGTTTGTAGCCTGCGTACTGGTAAAGGACTGCACCAGTACAAAATCATTGTAAAAGGAGTTTCTAATATTTGAAAGAAGATAGAGACATATTGCAGCAGGTGGTTTTCACCCACATTGGGTTTCCACCTTACATCTTGTGTTCTTTGGTGTGACTATCTGTTGTCTTTGTTCATGCTCATTATTTTATGGTACTGACATGCAAAAATAATTCAAAGATCAAATAAGGAAGATTTATTAAATTGCTAGATAATACTGATTCACCCCCCCTCTCAGTATTATTTTCAACAATATGTTTACTGAAAAAGGCCTTATATGGACTCGAACGGGCCCCCGGAGCCTAGTACGTAAGACTCGATGAATACCCTTAGCAATAAAGATTCCAAAGGGGAATTGTGGACAACAATATGTCTATATGACATGAAGATGAGCATATACTACTCATTTCAGTATATGTGGACGACATAATCCTAGGGAGTGATCCAGAATGATTAGGACATAAATTTTCAAATTGTGTGTAGAAAAGGTTTGAGATGTCCATCATAATTTATTCAAGGAAGATGAGACACCTTGGGTTAATCACATTGTCTATAGATCAGTGATAGGAAGCTTGCTATATCTCATAACATCTAGATGAGATATCATGAAAGCAGTCAGCCTAGTGGCAAAACCTCAAGCCAAACCATGTGAAATTCATGCCCTTACTATCTAAAGGATCTTCAAATGTCTACAAGGCACAATTAATTATTGGATATGGTATGCTAAGAGAAGAGAGTTCAAATTGAGAGCCTATACTAGTGTTGATTGGTCAGGAAATATTGATGACAACAAGAGAACCTTTAGTGCATCATCCTTCTTGGAAGATTTCTTAGTATGTTAGGTCAACAATAAATAAGGCTCCATCTCTCTATCAATGGCAGAAGAATAATATGTTGCAACTGCCAATTGATACTAAAATATTATCTAGATGAATCAAACCTTCAAAGACATTAAGGTATAATTGACTGATCCAATTCCTATCATGTGTGACAATACAAGTGTTATCAACATTTCTAAGAATCCATTCATGCTCTCAAATTTCAAGCACATTCCTATCAAGTTTGACTTCTTAAGAGAGAAATTTTCTACTAATGTTGTTCAACTTGAGTATGTGGCCATTAAAGAAAAACTTGTAGACATGTATCATAAGCCACCTATAAGAGATTCCCTTTGTGTATATTCAACAGCAGATAGGGGTTGTGAGTGCTCTTTCCAAATGACTTGATTATAATGCATATTTGTAGCTACTCAACATGTTGGATCAATTGAAGAGTAGGTTGTAGTGGTTGAGGGGGATCTTTCAAGTTAATTATTTTTCATTGATGCCAAAGGGGGAGAATATTATTGGTTCTCAGGAGAAGAAGAGCGATGAAGAATACCATGCTTGGTTTCACGGGGAGCTTATAGTGTTTCAATCAATGCAAAAGGGGGAGATTGTTGGAAAATTGGAATTAATTGAATCGTTAGTTTGTTGGCATTAATTTCACCTAGACTAGAATTGAAATCAGAGGTAGTATATGTTAGCACTGAAGAGAAGGTTTAGGTTTTGGGGGAGTCCCAAACTTTGGAGTATATTTTATCTCAAGACATCAACTTAGTTTCTCTTGAAAGTCGCATATTTGGATAGAGATCGCAAAGATTTTCCCAATGACATATTGATGTCTAGAAATAGGCCTCCTCGGTCACACCATATTTGTAGTCAAAGTTGAGGTACCCCAAAGTAATATGGCATAGTTAAATGTGGCCTTGGGTTATTTGGTTACCAAGTTTGGTAGTTGCCAGAGTTGGAAGAACTTGTAACGAATCCAATAAAGGAAGTGTTAGGTGGACTTGGGAAGACAAAAAAGAAGCAAGAAGTAGTTTAATTAGCTAAGGTGAAGCCCACACATGGAGATTAATCCCACTATATTTACCTCAGTAGAGTGTAAATGTTGCAAAAGTTAAAGTGTTAGGATGCAATTAAGTGGGCTGATGAGGAGTGATAGGAGAGTAGCAGCGAGGCTTTCCATTTGCTAGAGGAAGAGTCCATATGACAACCTAGCCCATGGAGGAAGGCTGATTGTATAACGACAGCTCAAACTTAAGGTGCACATGTTAAATGTGCTAGGAAATAAATGTATGGCGAAAGAGGCAAATCAAAGACAAATGAATGTTTAGTAGGAAGTCCTCACTCCAAAAACTCATCCCACTGAGTATGAGCCAACAAATTATTTGGGGAGCACTAGGTTAAACATCGACCCACGTGGCGACATTGCAACATGTCTATAGATGGAAATCTAATCAATCCTCAAGGCATCAAGAGGTGTTTTTCCATGATGTTGATCGTTTAGATCAATGGTAGAGGATCAATTTTGAACAATTCACTCTAATACCACAAACCACGATGGAGTGGTGTCGAGGTCAGTTCCTTGAACCCGGTGGTTTTTTGTTTGAAAATGAAAATTAGTGCAAAAATAAGGGTCACAGGACTCTTCTCTCTCCTCTCTTGTAGGTTTTAACCCTGTTAAGAAATTACTGGCATATGAATTCTAAGACACATAAAATAAACGATGCAAAATCATAACACATAGAACACATATACGCAAAGATTTCCCCTGGATCACAAAACTGGGACTGCCAGCTTGATTTTTCATTATGTTCCTTTCAATGTTATAATACATATTTATACATACCAAAGCATCCAATACGATGGACCAAAAACCATCACGTCCAAAACCATGGACTAAAAACCATCACGTCTAAAAACATGTGTGAAAATCATGCAAAAAACCATAGGTGGGTCCGCCCAACCTAACATAGAGTCCAAAACCAAAATTTTCTAGGGTGCTACCCTGGACCCCATAAAGTGGGGTTATGGGTAAACCTGAAACCCCCTGTGACCTCCCCCCTCTAACCCCCCATTAGCTATGTGGGCTAGTCGTGGAAAGAATATAACACAACCCAACATTCTCCCACTTGTTGTTTTCTTTCCACAAGGGGCCACAAGAGAGTTTAGTCATTTATCAAGCCCTGTAATGCCCATTGTTTCTCTACACCAAGAGAACTTCTCAGAGCTCACATATTTTGTCAATGCATCTGCAGTATTCTTCAAAGTGTCCACCTTTACCAGCAACACCTTTTTGTCTTCTATCATATCCCTCACAAAGTGATACTGAACATCAATGTGCCTTGTCTTTGAATGATATGCAAGGTTATTTGCCAGGAGAATTTCACTTTGGCTGTCACAGTCCATCCTTATAGCTTCCTATACTAACCCCATACTTGAACACAATCTTTGCAACCAAACTGCTTCCTTTCTTGCATGAATGGCTACCATGTATTCTGCCTCTGTAGTTGATAGTGCCACTACAGATTGTTTCTTACTCATCCAACTGACTGCACCTCCAAATAGGTTAAACACATACCTAGTTGTAGATCTAATATGATACGAAAAGTATGTTTTAACCCCCTACAGAAATTATTGGCATGTGAATTCCGAAACACAAAAGATAAACAGTGCGAGAGCATAACACATAAAACACATATACACAGAGATTTCCCCTGGATCCCAAAACCGGGACTACCAACTTTATTTTTCATTATTTTCCTTTCAATACTATAATACATATTTATACATGCTGAAGCATCCAATACCTTGGACCAAAAACCATCACGTCGAAAACCATGGACTGAAAACCATCAAGTCCAAAAACATGTGTGAAAATCATGCACAAAACCATAGGTGGGTCCACCCAACCTAACATAGGGTCGAAAACCAAAATTTTCCACGGCGCTGCCCCAGACCTCCCCCTATGACCTCCCCCCCTCTAACCCCTGGTTAACTATGTGGGCTAGTCGTTGAAAGAATATAACACAACCCAGCATCTCTAACAACATGATAGGTGGTAGTGATTGATTGGTTGTCAGGAGATGATGGTGACATATGATTTCAGCATGATGAAATTATATGGGGGACACATGGCAGGCATATTCAACATTTTTGTGTGGTATAATGGGACAAATTTGGGTGAAAAATGTCACCACTCAAGATGTGCCACTTGGGGTTGATGATGTAAGAATGTCGTCATCCTGGAAGAGCTATCTAAGAAAGATTAGAAAGGAACATAGGTATATGCACTAGGAAAGAAGCATGAGGAAAAATTTGCAGCTGACTAAGCCCAACTACATTTTTTATTAGATCCCAAACACAACAAGCAGACCTTACTGGATAGCTCATACCGGAGGTATGCATCCTGGAAGTTTAACAAGGAAGTGTAGGAAGAAAAGGTGTTGGGAAACACCACACTAATAGGTAGTCACTTACATCCAATAAGAAGAAGAAAGCAATAGCCTCACATGAAAGTGTGGCTGAGAGGAGATAAAAGAAATGTTGGGATAAAATTGCTAGGCTTGGGAGCTCTGGCCTTGGTAATTTCACGTAGAAATGAAACCAATGGCGTAGAGTAACTAACAAAATAATTTGGCCCGCAAAGGGCTTAAAAGGGACTTAGTGCCTAAATTCCTGGGCAATGGTCACGAACACCTATTCTTATGGCATAAAATAGGTAAAGGGCCTGGGGAAAAGGGGCTTGAGTAAAAAGTTCACCATGACTATCAGTTTGGCAACTCTTGGGCACTACGTACCATATTTAGAAAATTCACCGAATTCGCCATTTTCCATAAGTTGGTTATGTAGGCATCAATGAGTCAGAAGTCGGTGAATATCTTAGATCCTCTAAGCATGAAAAAAATATAACAACAATTTGAATGGACAAGTCAGGCTTATGGAGTCAAAGGCAAATTTCCAAGGTAATTGATTCAAGATAGTGAAGGACCATGACACTTAAAGAAATTTAATGGAGCCTATTATGAAGCAGAGTTATCCATCCCTCAACTTCATTGTAAGTTATGATGAATTAAATTAAAATTGTGGGTATAGGTAGATATTAATGGACAAGATCCTTGATTCAACAATTTGACTAAGATTTAATTCTCAGCATGGGAAAATAATCAAAAGCCCATTCTTTGCATTAAATCGGTTGTCGTATCTCAAAATAGAAGTGAGTGTAGTATGGGAATCCATGCATTGAGTGCATTGAGGCAATGTGGATAACTATAGAGACAACATCATTCCTAGCACTATAGAAAAATAAACTAGTGATTGAAATTCTAAAATTCTACATTCAAAGATACACACATTCCGAAATGCTATTTTGTTTTTGTGATTGAAATTCCTAGAGTAGCATAATAGAGTGAAAGAAAACCTGCTACATGTTGTAGCCATAATTATGAAGGAAACATACTTAAGTTTAACTTTCACTAGTTAACATATTATTTGATATATAATTATATGTGTGTGTGAAAAGATGTTTGGAAGAAATGAAAACAACTATGCTAACATGTGGTGTTAAGAAAAAAATAGTATATAAATGCAAGGGGAAAGGACTCTATCATCGTACAATTCAATAAGATGCATATAATCTTATAAATAAACTTCAATGAGGCTCAAAATCTTGGAAATGGAAAACAACTCAAGGGAATAATTTAAAAGAAAGTAGTGGATAAGGTATTAGAAGGAAAATGGGTGTGAACATGATAATTGAGTATGTCAATATACCCCTAGATTATCTATGTTGGTATTGTGAATTCCTTATTTATGTTTCCTCATACTTTATGTGGGATTAGCGAAAGACAAGGAAACAAGTGGTAGAAAAATTAGGATAGACTTTACTAAGTCGAATTGGGAGAAAAGTTGATAATAATATAATAACCATGAAAGTAGGAAAGACAGTAGGTTATTGTACACTTAATTAAGCATGAAATTTGTGTATAAGATACAATGGCATCAAAATTACAAAACAAAATAGGATGATGTGAATAGTCCTTTAATTGTGATTTCATTTTTGTAAGAGATGTGAAAGGAATTTAGCAATACCATATTTTGAATTTTAATGAAAAATTCCATGCCTTGAATTTCACATTAAGTGGCATTCATGTCATTGTAATAACTATGAATAAAGGTACCAAAGGACCTATCATATTGTTGTGATGTTCTACTAATGTTGTTGCCCTTGTTGGGTGCATGTGAAGAGTTTTGTTGGGTGCATATTGATGATCCTTTGGTGGGATGCAATAATGAAAATGGAAATCACCTATTTTTCATGTATGAAACCATGCTAGAAAACAAGTGTGAAATGAAATAAAAGGGTATGTTTTACTCTGGAACTAAGCCATCACTCAAAATATAGTGCAATGGAAGCACTTTCGTAATAATGAGACTACTGTGGAAATAAAAGACGAAATGCAGGTGGTAGTTTCTTTGCATCTTTAAAAATGATATAATTAAGGTAACATAGATGACGATGTTTATTTAAAGGTGGGAAGATATAAAACCCCTATGGTTTTTCTTTTTGAGCATTTACTATTTTTAGACATTGAACTATTATTGGTTAAATGGTGATGGTAGGCATCATGAATTTTTTGTGATGGTGTAATTATTTTATTACTAATTGAGTTAATAAGTAATTTTCTTGCACAAATTTAGGAAAGAGAACTAGAGATTAGAAGACTTCTTGCCATCTTATAAAAAGCTATTGGTGTTAAGTCGACATGATGGACATTCCTGAAAAGTCTCCTAAAAATACGTAAGAGAAAATAATAAAAAACCAAAAGAAATTAAATTAACATAATGGTGGATAAATATTGTATTAATCACTTAGTTGGAGAGAAATACTAAGTGGGGTGGAATAAAGCACTGTGCGATAGAAAGGAATTCTCTAAATAAAAGGAAAATACTTTTTTTTTCATCAAAAAACTAAAACAAAAGGGCTGAGGAAGAAGGTTAGGAGAACTTAAAGAAGGACGTTGCTAAAAATATGTTGGGAAGAAAATCTATAAAATAAACAACTTAGGAATCAAAGTGGTTGTTGATTCTAATAAGAAAGAAGATCTTAACCCGAGGGGAACTAGTCGAGATAGTTCATGGCGTGGTTAAATGTGCTTGATTCTTGCATATTTTCCCAAGAAGTAATCACAAGTAGAACCATTGTTATGTTTACTTCTTGATGTTGAATGACAATCAACTTGTATTCTTGTTTATGTTTTATTATCATTATTGAATGACCACCAATACATAAATGGAGACCAATAAGAAAAGTATATGATACCTATATTTGTATGTGATTCAACTATGCATGCAGAGTATGTGTTGATACTCTAAAATGTTAGAGATAAATTGTATGCAACTTTCAATATATTGTTGAAAATTTCCCAAGGGTTAGTTTATGGGTAGATGATCTTCTGTTGTCCAATTTTAGGTGGGTAGTGCATTATTTTCTAGTATGTGATAGTAAAACAAGAGAGGTAGAATAAGGTTGAAGTATGCATGTCAAAGTATTGTGCTTATATATGATGGGGGCTATGATAATAAATAAATAATTCTATTTTCATGCATAAGGAATTGATTAACTTTAAGAAACTGTTGTGGATAAGAGAAACTTGGAATTAGGATGGAAATCCTTGAAACAAATAATGATATTGTATGAATAGATTATATTTAAAAAAAACGAGCATTCATTACTGTAAGAAACAATGTGTGTGTGTGTGTGTATATATATATATATATATATATATATACACATATATATATATATATATATATATATATATATATATATATATATATATATATATATATATATATATATGTGTGTGTGTTTGTGTATATATGTATAGATATATATATATACATACATATATATATATATATATATATGTATGTGTGTGTGTTTGTGTATATATATATATATATATATATATATATATATTGCTTATTCCCCAAAATCCTCACAAAACTTGACCGTATGGAAAATTCGACATCAAGATCTACGAAAGAGGGGAGATTTAATTACAGAGAGAAGTTCTTGTGATTTAAGCTAGTTGTGTTAATTCAATAAATAAAATAACCAATTCCAAGTATATAATAAAAAATTTGACATTTTTCATATAGAAACAATATTGGGCATCACTATGATTGTTAGTAATTCCCTTTTTATGATTTATTTATGTTTGTAAGTCTAGATAGAATCAATTAAGGAATCAATGATAATTCTATGTATAATTGGTATAAATGACCAAGTATTCTTTCTTGTATGAGAAAGTAGATGAAAGGAACTGGAAAAGAGATGAGTTATAATTGTAGAGAGGAATTCTTATGATTTAAACTACTTGTATTACTTCAATAAATACAACAACTGAATCCAACTCCAACGGATGAAATATCATTCTAATGACCATCTGTTGGCCTATCTGGAAGGAACACAATGGAATAATTTACAAGAATGTAAAAACGCTAGGGGAAAACCTTCTTACTATCATCAAATAGAGCATCTGAGAAACTATCTTCATATCCAATCTTCCTAGCATCAGAGACCCACCCCCCATCCTATGGAAAAACATATTCTCCTTCTTATGGATATACTCAACATCTTCCAGGCCACTCCTAACCCTACAAATTCTTTTCCTGAAGCTCCCAATCACTGGTCCCCCTAAGAGAATAATGTTATAAAATTGAATTATGATGGCGTGACCAAAGGTAATCTGGGAGTAGCGAGATTCGCTGGTGCCTTCAAAATTTCTAAAGGAGAAATGCAATGGGTCTACTTTAAGAAATTTGTGACTACTACAAACAAGATGGTGGAGCTCCATTTGATGGAGCATCGTATGGCTATCACAAATAAGAAGTTCTTCGGCCCCTTGATTATCGAGGGAGACTTGACACTAACAACTCTGGATACCTGAAAATTAAGTAAGTCTCTATGTTCAACAAGGTACAAAAAAATGGTGACTGACAAAAGCTCTTCATTGTATCCAACAACACATAAGAGCTTAATGGGCTCCAGTTCTATGTCATCAGAAGGAAGGAAAATGGTGTGGTGGATAAGATCTCCAATGAGGGAAAAGGTGGCAATGAAAGGTTGACTCCCTTGCATGGAGGGATTTGGGAGAAGGTCACCTCAACCGACAGTGTGAGGCTATCAACATAAAGGATAATGAAGGAATAAATAATAATTATTTAGCCACAAGAAAACATATCTTTTATGCTTGGATGCTAAATTTTCCCTAAATCCTTATCATCAACCTCGCCTCTACAATCAAATCTAATTATTGTATGATGATACCTAAGATGTCAATAATGTTTCTAGCTGTATATCACCTCCCTCCCCATCCAAGCACTAGTAATATCTCCTACACTACTACGGAGGCTAAGTACATGGCTTTGGCCAGCATTAACGGCTTAATTTTCACCACCTTCCTCCTCGTCCTCCTCATCTATTGACTCCCCTATGAATATCCCAGGACCATTGATCTAGATCATTACTCCCATCACTCTCAAGCCCTCTTTGATAATCCCTTCGATGCCCCTTGTCTCTTCCCTCTATGCAATAATCTTTGCAAAACCCATATCACCCCACCAATAGGTATGACCCCTCACCAAAGCAATTCTCCCTCCCTTAGCCATCACATATGTAGGAATAGGGAAAGGTGGAATCAAGGTAGCATGTATGCAATAATAAGAGATGAGGTAGTGGCCAAGCAAGTTTCGCTCAATTACAATAGCAATGTCCCATAAGATGCTCGAGAGGCCATTGTTATTGGGAATCAAACTAACACTAAGGATATAGGTTCTCAATTTGAATGGATTCCCGACCTAGGGTTCACGAGGGATAGTGGAAATATTTACAATAGAACCGTTGAGCTCTTGTTTAAATTAAAGACAATTATTGGCTTGGAGCTCTAGGAAACTAATAAAGCCAATGAAACCCTGAAGGATAAACTAGACACACTTAACGAAAATTTTACAGACTATATGGACATGGTCCACCATAGGCACTTCATCACCAAGGACTCCCTGCATTACACCCTTCTCAAAAGAAGTATGGTTATAGTACAGGATGGAGGAGACAACTATCCCACCATCAAGTGGGAAATTGAGGCCACTTCCGCTAGTAACCATCCTTCATCGAACACCCTTGATGCACCTTGAATCCTTTTTACCTCAGTTTTGTGCCTTATGGGCTATTCATATTTGATTTTGTTTACACTATGTAGAAAAGTGCATGATAAACAAGCATAATGGTCACCATGCACATGTTGCAATTGTCATCAATTTTGTTAAACTCCCTAGTTCTACAAATGTTTTTACCTATTGTGAAAATAAGTGGCCAAAACTCACTGATTAAGCCTTAGATGAAATTCATCTTTTCTAAAAGAAAACATCCCATGATGAACTACAGGTCATGTAAAGGCATAAAGCATAGGAATTCTCTCTCTTTTCATCGGTCGAGTTAAGAATTTGAATGACAAAATGAGTTCAGAAGCGATTGTAATATTTAGTTTAGCATAATATAAATAAATTTGTTATTACTTATATATATATATATATATATATATATATATATATATATATATATATATATATATATATATATATATATATATATATATATATATATATATATATATATATATATATATATATATATATATATATCGAGACTTGTTGCCTTATAGAAACAATATTCGACATCATTATGATTGTTAGTAATTCATGCTATATGATCTATCTATGTTTGTAAGTCTAGCTAGAATCAATTAAGGAATCGATGATAGTTCTGTGTTTAATTAAGCTAAATGACCAACAATTATTTCATATAGCTTCTGTATAGGTTGGAAATTGATGATAAATAAGTGTGACCATAGGAGAAGACATACCCATATATGTTCTAGAAAATAAAAAGGAAAAACATCAACTTACTTCGCCAAGCAAATTTGTGAGTTATTGGCTGTCAGCCTAATTTTAATCTATAAACATATTGGAAATAAAGAATAAAATGATAACATGACAAAGGGTTAAATTCATTTTACTCTTTTATTTAAGCTATTACCCATAAAATATATCACCTAGTATGTGAATTTCTAGAGAAGATAGTGTCATAAATGCATATCATGAAAGGATTCCATTCATATTACATAGGAGAGACTATAGAAAACTAAAGAAACCACAACTATTCTTGATATACATATATATATATGTGTGTGTGTGTGTGTGTGTGTGTACAAGGAACATAAATAGGAAAAATAATGCTAATATTTATGCATGTTCATGAGGCTTACGGGCCTAATCAGAAGGAGCATAATGAGCTTCAACTGCTATAGTTTGATGTAGAGGATTTAAATTAGGAAACCAATTGATTTATTTTCCCTTGGATAAAATCCGTGCTACCTTATATAAATTATCACTATATAAGAACTTTGATTTCTATACAAGGAGAAAAAGCTATTTTGGAACACAAATGATGATTAAATCAAAAAATAATTTTCATTTATGCAAAAATAGAAGGAAGACATACTTCGCCATAATGAAAAATAACGACATTACAACTATGTAATTCTATACTAATATTAAATAATTTATACAAAGAGGTTTTCATTCTAATGTCAAGTTATCAGAATCAAATTCAGTAACGCCATCAATGGTAAAAGTTGATCCTTGTGGGGTAAATATAGTCAAAGCATTTAAGCTTTTGGAAACCCTATTTAGGGTTAAAAAAATGGAAAAAAAATAAAAAGAAAAAATCCAAGACATAGCTAGGCTTAGTAGGAATCTATGAAGTCTACCTATCAAATAGTACACCAGAACCAAGGGTGGAAAAGAAAATCAAAGTCAAACTGTAGGAAGCACTATTGTGTCTCTAACAATCTAAGATTAAAAGTTCATGTAATAAATTTAATAAAGAAAAATAAGACCAAGGTCATGGGACACTTATTCCAAGCTAAATATTGGGAAAAACATCCTATCGAGTGTTCCTATGGTTTATTATGGCTAGGGGAAATTGGAAAAGTATTTGGAAAGGATATGGTCATTAATTGGAATTTTGTTTATGAAAATAAAGGAAATTAGGAATAAGGAAGGTGAAAGGTCACGGGTTGCAGGTGAGGAGGAAAATGAAGGAAAAATAAAGGAAATTGAAGAAAATAGAGGCATCATTGATAGAAAGGCTTTCGAGGACCAGTTCAAAATCTTTTTCAATTCAGCGTTGGATCTCTCTTTGTCTATTCTCTCACAATATTGAAAATTAGGGCATTTTTGGAGCACTCTAGCATTAGAGAAAGGAAAGCAAAGGAAGGTTAAAGAAGACAAAGGAAAGAAAATATAAAGAAAGTAAAGTTTGGATGAAGCAGCTACAGTGGGATTAATTGTAGGTATCGAGTTGCATCTATGATTTCATTGCTATTTTTGGAATTTATGGTATATGCATGTGTGTATTTGGTTCTCTTGTTATCATTAACATAGGTTTTTCTAGGTGTGATGGTGGTTTTCAACCCTATCTTGGCATTTCTTGATAGCGAAGGTGTGGTGGGGTTCTTTCATTTGGCTGAGCTATATTATTGGAAGGTTTCAAAATTTTGAGGTAGAGTGAGGAAAACTCCCAAAACGGTAAAGGTGGGATATGCAGAAAAGCCTGAGGTTGGAGATGGGGAAATTTCTCATGGTTTATATTGAGAAATCTTGAGGAATCCATGCCTTTTTAGGACCTAGTGATCCATAGATAGGTAATGATGGGGTTGTGTTAAGTCTGGTAGTGTTTGTTTCTTTCTTGCACCTAGGAATGCCTCGCTCGTATATGGTGGGATATACCATAAAGCCTGATGATAAAGGTGATTGCTTCAGGCTTAGAAATCCTTGGCCATTTTTTGCGGGATATGAAGTAAGTCCTGAGAATCATGGTAGATTTCATTGTGAGTCCCACATTCATGCTTGGAATATGGCACAAGGGTGATTGGATGAAAGAAATATTTGGCTCAAACTAATGTATGGTCAGATGGTACATGGAATTCCCTGACTTGCTTAGATTTTTCTAATGTTAATAGGATATTTTTTTCTCTTGTGTATTATGTGTAAATGTACTTGTTATTATGTGGCTATGATGGGCATCCTATTATTATTGTTTATCCTATTATATGTTGGTTATAAGCATGGTTAATGATAGATTTAAGTTATGGACCTCATCATTTTTTTATTATTATATGAAATGTTAATGAATGAATGACCTGATAGATGATAATGGAACTACTGTTAGAGGTCATCAAACATTATTGGTGATTCTATGATAAGTATGCGACCCCTATGATCATATATGTAATTATGACTTGTAGACTACATATTCATGATTTGTTTTGATGAAATTTATATCATGGATAGGCCTAGTTAGTTCATGTTCCTGTCTAAGTTTTGAGTGAAAGGCTTTGTCCTTGTGTCATTTATCATTCTTGAGAATTTTATGAATTTTTGGGCAATGGTATGAAGGATAGTCTGAAAAGGTAGCTTAGATCTCATAGTCACTAGCACAGAACTACGTGAAAAAGTCTTTAGTCGCATGGAGGCCTTATTGTGGGAGCGACTAGAGGGTTAAAGTCACATGGATGGCTTGTCATGGGAGAGATTAAGGGTTTAGTTCAGTTAAAAAGAAATTTAACTCAGGGGATGGGCACTTAGAGTGGTTGGTTAGCTCGTTGGGGTCTTGTAGCTCCTTAGAAGGTGAATTTGGTTTTGGTTTGCCGATTCCACTTCCTTAACTATACTTAGGGCATTCAATCAAATAGTAACTCTTTATCATGTATTTTCCCGAGTTGACTGGTTAGCTTGGTTACATGTGGGAGTAGGGTGTTACAAGGTGGTATCAAGGCATGGTTCAACCCTTGGAGTCAATGGGAAGAATGTGGATTCTCATGCATGCATGGAGGTGGTATATATGCTTATGTATTGTTAACGGTTCTAGACCTACCAACATTCAAGGGCTCTCCCCAATATGTACTCCTAATTAGACCTCACACTATTTGGAGTATGAGACCCATCTGGAAGACAACCCTGTTGCCAAAGAAGTGGGTTTTAATGATGTGCCCTGCTTGCAATAATGGATAGAATGGTGTAATCATGACTTTGGTGAAAATGTGTGTGACTTATGGAAGGTAAAGTGTGATGTATGAAAGGTTATAACACATGAAGGGAAAATGAGTGAGGCCCTTAGAATATTGTAATAGTATGCAACTTGAAAGGAACACATGAGCATAAAGACATCATAAGTTAGCTTACATAATAGCTCACAAGTTAACTATGATAGAAATAAAAAAGAACGGGCATTTAACAAGATTCATACTAATGCCAAAGAAATAGTTCATAAGCATTAGCATAAGTGAAATAACACATATTGTAAACATAAAGAGAAAAATCCTACTATATTCACAACATAGACATGAAAATGTGTCGGCTCTGAGCTTTTATTAAAGTGAAAATTCCAAGCTTACATATATCATTGACGAACCACTAGTCCTAGTAGTGGAACATGAATTTTATGCCTACTTCTCCAAATAAATATACTCCCTCTATTCTGCGGAGAAGCAAATTCTCTCAACAAACTCACAATCTCCTTATCCTAAGTTAAAAGCCTAGCCAAAACCTTGGCTCCTCAAAACCCCTTTACATGTGTTATCAGGACATATTTATAATGAAAGGGGTGATTATTCATCTCCATTTTGTGACCCTTCGACTTCTCTCATGACTCTCAACTTATTTATAAAATGAATCTCCACTAACCACAATTGACACTTGGAATTCCACTTACAAATTAATTACAAAAGAATATTACAATATACGCTTATCCGAATAAGACAAAATTGGGTAGAGCCAACTAGATAGTCGAATAAGAAAAATAAGTTAATCTTGAGTTTGGGGAAACTCCAGCTCAACAACTTTGACTTGTAGGTTATTGGTTAGATGACATTGCCAAGATTTGTACTACACAATGACTTCTCCAAAATGGGTGACGTGGACGAGCTAAAAGTGGAATCTAGCCTCCATGGCATGTGGGCACACTGATTTGGAACATCATAGTTTGATTTGGACATGGCCACCCATGTACTTCCTCATTTTCTTCCTGTTCACTTCATGATCTCCCTTTTCTAGAGATTTGTCTAAATCGGTCCAAGTATTCTTGAACCTCCAAACTAATTGGGATCTTGTGTCATTTAACAACGAAATCCATGCTAATGTGAAATTGTACATATGAGGCCTAATATTAGCGATGAATGAGGTGAGTTTTTTGTAGCTCGGAATGATCATCTGGACTTGTGCTTTCTCTATCTCTCCTTGTTGCCTTGTTTTCTTCACCAACTCGGAGAGTGCCCCTTTGTATTGCATTAACCACTTAGGCACAAAAACGATGGTTGTATGGACAACATTGAAAGCTTTGTAATTATCCTAACACTTATGCTACATGTTGTGCAAGTGTACAACTACTTTATTCATGGTGATAATCTCTTCATAGAAGCTCCACATAGTTTCTCCCAATGTCAATATTTCACCAAGTATGGATGCCTTAAGTTATTTTAGACAAACTTGCATGGAAGTTGCGTTGTGAACCTCTACTCAGAATTGCTCAATTTCTTTCCTTACACCTACAAGCTATTTTCTAATTGTTTGTTCTCAATCACCTAATTCTACGTGCTTGACTTTGTATCACTTGTGAAGACCAAGTTGGCTATAGAAATTCACATAGATTTCTTCTAGTGACTGTCACAATAAACCTTTCTGAGATGAATGCAGGAGATCTGAGATTATCTCGAAAATGTTTCTTTCTTTCTTCTACAATATTCTTCTGAAGTTCATCATAAGCTAGATTGGACATGTGCATGATTGACCCGTCATCAACATGAACAAATTCATCTTCCTCGCTTAGAGATTTCTCTGCTACTAGAGGAGGGGGAGACTGAGAGGTGTACTACAAAGTGCTCCACATGAGATAAACATCTTGGTATAACTTATCTGGTTCCACCTCCATGTCTTCAATCACAATTAACTCCTCAATTTTTTGAGCGAGGTCCTTGTCATGCAACTATTCACTGTCTTGCTCTGATAGTTAATTTTTCTCTTGTTGCTCAACTTGTTTATACACTTCTTATTCTTCTTCCATTCTTTGCCTTTATTATTCTTATCTTTTCCTTTCTTCTTCAAATTTCCTCTGCTCTTTTTTTCTCCCACTACTTCATCTCTTCCTCCTACTTCCTTACACTCCTCCTCTTCTCTGGTACTATGGCTACCTTCAAAATGATTGGATGTGCTTTCATCTTGTAACTCTGCTCTTCCACTAGACTATGTGAAACTTTCCGCTTGCCCTTCTCATGCACTCGGTTGCACATTTATGCTGGCACTCCCTCTAGAGTGACTTATTTCTATGGAGTTACCTGCCATTTTTAGTAAAGTTGACTCATTTTCCGGACTTGCAACCATTATAAAAAAATTTCATCACTTCCTCCTTGGTCCTATGAAAGGTCCAAGTTGGACACTGAAAATCAATCCTTGCATAGTGGTATTTACAAACATTCCTGGGATCGTATGGAATGAATTCCAAATTATCAAATTTTAATTTTTCTATATCCTTTCCTTCAGTGTCTTCGAATTTTAAATTCTTCATTTCTTATAAGCCAATCTCCAAAGGAAGAGTGGGTCAAGGTGCTTTCTTCTTCTTGTGGAGAACTATTGATAATCATATGGAAAGATGATAAGAAAATTCTTGCATTACTAACTTATTAGTGGCATGCCTCCAAAAAATATGCAAAGACTTCTGACTATTGAATACTCTGAGGGAAGTGCCATCCAGTGAGTAAAACTTATCTGCTATCCCTGAGACTACTTCCATTGCCCCATGTAACATTTAAGATGGATCTTACTCAAAGATTAACTTGCACAATGGAATAGGGAAGTGATCAGTTAGCCTTTCTGTTACCCATTTGTGGTTGAACTCCGAAAGCTCCTTGTAGTAGATGTGTGTGTGAGACTCTCTTGGTGTCGAGGTCCACTTTATGTTAGGGAATGAATTGTGATAAAAAATTGCATCCAACAGGTAGAAAAACATGTAAAATCTAACTTTATTTCTTTTGGGAGGATTCTAGGCAGTTTCTACATGGATCTTCAACTATTGAGCCAAAAGGTCTAACCATTTGAATGATTTTCCTTCATGTGTCATAGTCCAATTCATCCCAGGGAATGAATTGTGAGAACAAATTGCATCCAATAGGTAAACAAACATGTAAAATATGGTTTTTTTTCATTTTGGGAGGATTTCAGGAATTAGTTACATGGATATTCAACTGTTAAGAGAACAAGTCTGATGATTTGAATGGTTTTCTTCATTCACAATTTGGTTAAAAAAAATTCCCACCTTTCGGGGAAGGTCTCAGTACTTTTTTAACCATATATTAAGCAAAATAGCACTATCGAGTACTGATATGCCTTCCTGAGAGACTGCCTTGTAGGTGTTGGTGGGTGTTTGACAAAATTTTGTTTGCTTTTTCACCCATCCATTGACAAGCTCCTTTGTGCTCAAATAGCTTGTGGTACTATAGAAGTAAGAATTCATGAGTGATTCCATCTCTTGGAAATGGCACATGAGATGGTAAGCTAGTGTTAGAAAAGAGGCAAGCCTTTGTTTGTTGGCACTATTAAGAGTCATAGTTTTGGAATCTATATTCAAAATTATATAGCGAGCAATATCTACACATGGGAAAGTTAGATACTTGCATGTAACCTTCGCTAAACCTGAATTTTGGACATTGATATACACTTACTAGTATTGAAGATCCACTTTGAAGCTTCTTGCTGAGAAATCTTGATTTACTATGTTCCTTGTGATATATGACTCCCTTTCTATGAACAACTGAGTATTTGTGAAAAATAGAAAGTTCATTGGAGTACTCTCAACTACCTCCCCAATTCTTCTCTCATTGGTTTCATTTGAAGCAAATATATTTGGTGCCATGATGATAGTAGTTGATGAGGAGAAGTGCTCAACAATTGTAATACTTGTAGGAGGAAAATCACTAATGGAAAACATGAATTAGATTTAGCAAAAATACTCACACCAAAAGATGAAGGCAACAACAATAACACTGTACTGAGGAATTGCACAAATCGTGAGCTGAGGGTAGAGGCTAACTTTAAGATCTTCTCATTCCATACTCTTGGTAGATAGGTGAACATCTTGAGGCTTGAGACTGTCAATGCACAATCTGAGTGTGGGCAGAATGAGGGAGAGACTACTCATTTGAGTGGACAAGGGTGTGGCTTAAGCCATGAAACTACACAATACACAGTTAGGAAATTTAGGTACTATACATTGTGCAGTATCAAAGGCCAAGCATTAATATTGACCCTTGGACTTGTGTAATCCCCAACTCACCAAGGCAATTGCTTACCAAGTGAAGGGAAGATCTTCTTAGAAAGAGGATGGAAAGGTGGCTAGTCTAAGTGATTGTCCAAACTGAAGTGTGGATATTACTAAGGAAAGATAAATAAGTGGATATTAAGTGTAGAAGATCAACCAACAAAGGGAAAAAAAATAGGCATATGAGGTTGCTAAAACAGTGACCATTCATGGGAAAAAGCAAGAAAATGGATGCGACACTTGTAAAGGGAAAATGATAGATTGAACCAACAATTTTACAAGATAATATAAGCTAAAACATCAGTTACCAATAAAATAAACAAGAAATACATGACTCAAAGAAACAATATGACTAAAAGCGATTGAAAAAATGACAAAAGAAGACAAAAGAAAAACTCACCAGAAAAAGCACCGCAAACTCCACTAAAGGCTCCTTGATCTCCTTTAGAATGTTCGAGTTGCAAGTCTGAATGTACAAATGAGATCTAGGGGTATCTATCATATAGGTATAGGTTGGTTAGGGTTTACAATGTACATGCCTAAAATGAAGAAAAAAGAGACACTTGGCAAAAATCCAAGAATAATAACTTTTGTCATCCTTCCGGAAACTAATTATCCACTCCCTATTTTATATGGATTGAATTTTTTCTATTTTCCTTTTGTTTTTGTTTTTTTCATCAAACAAGCCATTCACACTACCAGGAAGGATTGTATAGTTCCAAACCACTGGGAAATTTATTAACTTAGTGAATTGCGTAGTTTCTGAGGTCAATGAAGGATTTGCGTAATTTTTGAACTTAGGGTCAAGTTGTCTCCTAGAATTCCGGAGTTTCTAAGATCAACGATTGATCCAAGTGGATCTTGATTGAGTCTAGTCATATTGGTTATGTAATGTTTGAGACCAAGATTGTCATGAATAGAAATAGATCCCGATATGCTTAAAAATTAAATTTCTCATATGTAATTTAACCTAGTCTCATTATGTGGATCTCGTCGTTTTGAATTCAATAAAATTTGAATGGGAAAAAAAGAACATCATATGGATAACTTATGAAAAGTAAAAGTTTATGGGACAAACTCCAAAAAGAAGTCAAAATTCAAAGTTTGATATCAACGGTCAATTCATGGTTCTGTTGGTCAACAACCAAGCTCATGGTTCTGACTGACACATGGCACATTCAGGTTTTACCAAGTGTTTCATTCTGGTTTGTCAAATTTTCATGGTTTATGATTGGTTAGTTTATTTTTGAATTTGATAAATAATGGAGTGCCACATGGGCCAATGAGTGGCTGCCACGTGACCTCCTCTTGGCATGTTAAAATTTGTTTATGAAAGGGTCTATCAGAGGATCAAACATAAGACCTACCACCAAGAAACAAGTTGTCTTACCACTAGAGCACACATTGGTTCTCAATATACAATGAGAACGTATATTATTGAAATTTTAACATTTGTGGTTGGGTCAGGGATAAGCCCCAAACCCTTGTCATTCCCTCATCACCAGATCTTGGCATAGGACTGGTAGGAGTGAGGACATGGTGGCATCTTAAGCACCACATTCCATTGCACCACGGGACCATAGTGGGAGGCTTTGTATCAAGGAGCTAAGATATAGACCCTAGATCTAATCCTTTGGGACGTGATATGAAAACAAGTGCGGAGGTGTTGGGAGTGCCCGATGGAGGTTCCAAGGGAGGGGGATAGCCCCATGCTACATGTCTGATAACGTGAAAAAAGCCTAGCAATCAAGGTACATAATTTTACCACCAGTCCTTAGCTTCCAGCATCCATATGACATGTTACCCAGATGAACGAAAACTTATTTGGAGGGGTAAGATAGTTTGTCCCGACCCACGGTCACGTGGCTTCCATATGACCATATATTCAAGGAAGTGGCACTCTGGGAAAAAATTGAGTTTCCACATGATCAAATCCCTGACCTCCCACTAGAAACTTCTCCACTTCACCGTTCTGGCACCGATGGTTCTTGTTATGCAATGGCGAAGATATTATATGGGGCACCCAATTTGGTGAAATATATATGGCAAGAGCCTTCCATATCCAACGGCTCCACCATATCCCATGAGTCAACGATATACAACATAGTTGTCTCCATCTCCAACATTAACAAACCCCTCCATGGATGGTAGATCCACCATATCCAATGAGATCCAATTAACAAACTCTATCATATCCATGATATTTATTGGTTCAATCATCTATAGCGACAAGGAGGGCATGGTTTTTTTGGCAATTGTGAAGGAATTGACGTAGAGCCATGTGTGTTAAATGAAATGGTGATGGTGTATAGAAGGGTGTGGCACGACTATATTGGCTTTCCTTCCATATCATTGTGGATCCAAAATGTATTATAGATCATTAATTTAATTTTTTATGTTATGCTTTGTGGTTTTGGGTGGGCGAGTCCACAAACCCCGCCTATATCTTTGTTAAAAAATTTATTGTTGACATATATTTTGTCAAACCACCTAATATATCACAACGAGAGTATAGGATTTTTGGGTCAAGATTCTGACCTCGGTATTTATAAGTAGAGAACTGAACTAATGAGCCACAACAGTTTGTGTTGCAAGATTTGCAAAGTCAAATCCAACTATATTTTAAGCAGAGTTTGTTTTTCACTTTTCAAAGTCATAAGGAAGCCTTATTTAGTATTTCAAATCCTAGATAGGGGTTTCAAGGTGTTCCAGATGAAAGGGAAGAGACTGTTTCTTCATTGGAATAGTTGTTTGGTCAATATGACTGAAAGGAATACAACCACAACACCTCTGTTTTGAGGTAGTCATATTATTTCTTTTTGATCTCAAATTTGAGTACAAGGACCTTTTCTACATAGTCCTCTTTGTTTTGGCACTGTTGCCTCTTTGTAAAATTGAGTGAGATTAAGGGTGAGAGTTTTCTGTAGTAGGATGTTTCTTTAAGGGGAATATTTCCACTCTGTCATGAGCTTGACTTTAAAGACGAAGCATTTTTATGTCATCAATTTTCATGTAAGATCAATAAAGTGGCCCAGCCTTTGGAGCAGGGCCCGAATATGTAGCCTACAAGGTGTGAAAACTATTAACAACTAGTTGTTTCTATTACTTTATGTTATTTTGATTTTTGAATGTTTTGTTTCATATTTATGTTCATTCAAATTTAATTATTCATATTTGAATAAGTTATCAAATAAATATGTAAAGTTTCCATGATTGCAAAGTGTCAGAGGATGATCAATCCCCATTTTCAGATCAATTGGGTATCAGAAAAGGTTCTCACCAGATTGAAAGTATGGGTAGAAGCATGAAGAAAATTTGGTTTGAAGAATTGGAAGAATTCAATGATAAATATCGACAGGGGAATGTTCAATTGTGACACATGGTGCATGCGTTGCAAGAAGACAAACAAAGATTTCAAGCGAGGATCCAACCTATGCAGGGAGGTCAAAAGAGGGGAAGTCTCTGAGATTAAAGTCCATCCATTATTGGAGACAATGAAGTATATCCACTTTATCAGTAGTGAGATGAAGAAATTTCATATCCATTTGCTACTCTAGAAGAGGAGTTAGTGGAAGAAGCGATTGATACTTTTTCCTAACTTTCTGAGGAACTTTCTTATGTACTAGCATCTTAGGTAATTGATTTAGAAACAGAAAAGGAAGAGACTTCAAGAAATCATGAGATTGGAGCTTTTGAAAACATACCAAATGAATTGGTATGAAGTTGATGACCAAAATGGGATATCAGCAAGGTAAAGGCCTTGGAAAGCATGTCCAAGGTAGACTCTAGCAATTATCAGTTCAGGAAAGGCCCCAATATGAAGCATTCAGATTTGACCAATAAACATGTGACTATTGTAGAAAGAGAGGTCACATAGTAGATTGATTTTGGTCGTTACATCCTGAGAAAATTTCTAAAAAGATGCGGGATCACAAAGTTAAGTAGATAAACTATTTTAGTATTGATTTAAAAGGTGAGTTAGTTAATCAAAATTTTGTTATGTAGATTATAAAAAGACATATCCATGTACTTTCTATGGAAGTAATTCCCATTGTGTAGCTTAATGTTGGAAGTAGAAGGTTTACAATAAGAAGGTACATGCTTCAAGGACTAGTCCGGAGAAGGATGATACAACACTGCAAGTAAAGAAAAGTTCAGGAAAGACTTAGTATATTCAAAACAAAGATTTGAGAGATCGAGCAAGAAGAGGATCATCAGAGACTCCAGAGAGAGAGAGAGTTTCTTCACAATGTAAGATGAAAGGAAATTCAAATATCATGTGTCCAATGCTACCATCCAACAGTACAATGAAGAAAAGGGGAAGCAAAGGAAACTGGCAAGGAAGAATGTAAGTCTATGAAAAGCTTGCATACATGGAAGTGGGCAGATTCCATGACTTATGTTTAACTGTCATTTATGTCCATGATATTTCTCCACATTAGTCAGTCTAGTTCAATCTGTAATAGGGTCTAGATTGTTTATGTACTATTTATTGAGGTAATAAATTCATTATTGTAATAAAAGTTTAGTGCACCAAAGTTTTTAAGTAGGGAGGTATGATCTAGGTGGATCTTTATTGACTCTAATTGTTTTGTGTATGTAAGCATGGTGATGAATAGGACAAGATCAGGTAATATACTTAAAAATAAAAGTTCTCAGATGTAGTTGAACATAGGTTCATTACGTGGACCTCGTCATTCTGAATTCGACGCAAATAGAACAGGCAGAAAAGGACATTGTATGGAAACATTACGCAAATTCAAATTCTACGGGACAAACTGAAAAAAAAGTTTTTAGAAGTCAAAGTTTGTGGTCAATGGTCAAATCACGCTTCCACTGGTCAATAACCAAGCTTATGGTTTCGGCTAACACATGGCGTGTTCAGTTTCTACCATGTGTCTCATTTTGATTGGTTGAATTTTTGTGGTTTATTATTCGTTGGTTGATTTTTGAATTTGAAACATAACAAAGCAACACATGGGCCAACGAATGGTTGCCACATGGTATCCTTGTGGCATATTAAAATTTATTTATGACACAACCTCTAGGAGGATCAAACATGAGACCTGCCACCAAGCAGCGAGGATTCTTACCACTAGAGAGCACATTGGTTCTTAATATACAATGAGTGCATATATTATTTAAATTTTAATGTTTGGGGTTGGGTTAGGCATAAGCCCCATCCCATGGTCATTCCATCATCATCACCTTGGCGTAGGAGTTGTAGCGGTGATGATAGGGTGTTAGCCCAGGTCCAAGGTTGCATTTCACCATAGAACCACAGTGGAAGGCATTGCAGGGAAGCGTTAACATAAAGGTCCCATCTCTAGTCCTTTGGAACGTGATATGACCACAAGCGCGATGATTTTGGAAGTGCCCAATGAAGGTGGCAAGGAAGGGGGATATCCCTAAGCCACATGTCTGATCATGTGACTATAACCTAGCAGTTAAGGCCTTGAATTTTAGCACCAACCCTTTATTTTTGATGCCCATATGACCTGATACTTGGGGGAATGAAGAATTATCCAAAAAGGGTGGGCAGTTAGCCCAGAGCCATGGTCACGTTGCCACCATATGACCATAGAGCCAAGGAAGTGGCACTTTGGGAAAATTTTTTAGAGTTTCAATGAGATTAAAACTTTGACCTCCTGCCAACATCTTTTACGCATCACCGTTTAGGCACCGATGGTTCTTGTTATGCAATGGCAGAGATGCAATTTGGGGAGCCCAAATTGGTGAGATAGATATGGCGAGAGCCTGCCATATCTAGTGGCTCCACCATACCCATGAGTCAACGATATATGACATATTTATCCACATAGACAATGCTAATGAAACCTGCCCTGGATGGCATCTCAACCATATCTGACGAGATCCAAATAACACAATCCTTCATATCCATAATATTTATTATCTTAGTCGTCTATATCGATGGTGTGGGCACAGTTTTGTTGTCGTTTATGAAGTGATTGGCCCCTAGCCATGTATGTTAAACATAATGGTGATGGTGTATAAAAGGGCGTGGCATGGCTAGATTGGCCTGCTTTTCATACCATGTGGATCAAAAATGGCTTACGAATCATACATTTAAGTGGTTATGTTATGCAATTTGGGGTAGGCAAGTCCACAAACCCTGCCCATATCTTTGTTAAAAATTTTATTGTCACTATATATTTTGTCAGATCACCTGATATATCATATAAAAATTATAGGATTTATGGATTGAACCCCTGACCAAGTTCTTTATAATCCCAAATCTCAACCAATGAGCCATAATAGGTTGTGTTGCAAGTTTTGAACAGTGAAACCGAGGTATCCTTTAAGAAAAGTTTATTTCTAACTTTTCGAAGTCATATAGAAGCCTTTTTTAGTATTTCAAAAGCCTAGATAGGGGTTTCAAGGTGTTCTAAATGAAAGGGAAGAGTTAGCTTGTTCATTGGAGTAACATTTTGGTTAGTATGATCAAAAGGAAGACAACCAAAATACTTATGTTTTGAAGTTGTCATATTTTGATCTCAAATTTGCATACAAGGACATTTGCTACATAGTCCTCTTTGTTTTATCACAATCATCTCTTTGTAAAATGGAGTCAAATTAATGGTGAGAGTTATATGTAGGAGGATGTTTCTTAAAGGGAAACATTGCCACTCCATGATCATCTTGACTCTAAAAGGTGAAGCATTTTTATGTACTCACTTTTCATGCGAGATCAATAAAGCAGCCTAGCCTTTGGAGCAGGGCCCAAGGACGTAGCCGAGGAGGGGTGAGCTCTCTTAACAAATGGTTGTGTATGTTCCTTTATCTTATGTTGAGTTTTGGATGTTTTTTTTCATATTTAGGTTCATTCAAATTTAATTATTCATATTTGAATAAGTTACAAAATAAAGACGTAAATTTTCCAAGATTGCAAAGTGTTAGAGGATGATGAATCCCCATTTTTAGATCAAGGATGGCCTGCCTACCTATATTGCATAATTCAAATCCTTAGGGATGGATTCCCTTCCAATATTATGTTGTTATTGGAGGGAAGATCGACAATGCTACAAAGTCAAGTCGAGAGATATGTTTTGTCTTAAATGCATCAAACCGAGATCAAAACAACACATCATGAGCACTGAATGAAAGATGAGTCTTGATCATAAAATGAATACTTGACACCAGTAAAATATAGGATCCTCTGGATAAAAGGTAGGCTCCAAAAACAAAGCATGGGAAATTTTTTTGAGGGTGGTTGTAGTAGATACAACAAGTATGTATCATGGTGGTCATTATTATAGTTGTGTTAACATGTAGAAGTTGATAATAATATTGTTGGAATGTGACTTTCATGAATGAATGTCATTTGAATATGAAATTTTTGTGTATGTCTATTTTCTATGTAGATGTATGCCTTCATTTTCATGGTCATAGTTGTCATGCATGATGTCATGGTATGTAGTTGATATATTTTAATGATTATGACTATACATGTATCTTTCTATTCTGGTTGATCTTGGAGATGAGATATCCTCTTGTAAACTATACTATGCTATGTTGATTATGTTTCTATTTTAGTTTAGCACACATGGTGTGCTTGCAATAAGAAGAAGAAGGTAAAATATGGCTGGCAAGATGGTGGATTATGTTTCACGAGATTCTCCCTATATATTAGATGAGAAACATGGTGATGGGTACTCTCCTCACCTAATACACTCTAAGAAGTTTGAAGGAATAAATATGAATTTGCAAAGATGATAATGAAAAAATCATTTCGACATAGGAGAAATAGGAAGAATTTAATGCATTTATCCTTCAGAGTTTGTGAGATTTGTAGAGACATTGACTTCTTACGACCATTCATACATAAGAGGATAGGCCTAATGGGGCCTATGGCGGTAGGTCTCATGGTGGACACATGTCATATAGGGTTGAAACGATAAGAGATGGTAGGTAACTATTGGATATGACAGATAGGATGGGTGATGGAAACAAGTTCTATTCTAATTCGAGTACCAACAAGTACCATGGTTAGCATCACTATCATCTTTACAGTAGTAGTGATAGGGGGTATTTTCCAAATGCATTTAAGAAAGTCATGCCACCCACATTTGATGGAGTTTTGAAAAATATGGAAGATGCAAAGGCATGGTTATGTAGGATGAAGAATTTATTTGAGCTACATTATTACACAGATAATATGAATGCCATAATATTTATCTTCAGCTTCAAAGGGAAAGGAAACATCCAGTGGGAAACTGTGAAGCAAGTTAGAGAAATCAAGACAAAGGATTTGGGTTGGCATGAATTCAATATACTTTTTAGGAAGAAGTACTTGTTAGAAAGGCACTATGATAGTAAATCCAAGTAATTCTATGTGCTAAATATGGGATGAATGAAAAATGACCAATACATGACCAAGTTCTTGGAATTGTTGAGGTATGTACCTATTGGACACCTAATCCTCAATGGGTTAGTGTGGAAGTCGAATAGACAAAAGGAGTCCAAGAGACCTTGGGATGTGGAACCCAATGGTCACAATATGTACTATAAATGCATATCACTTGTTAATAAAAATTGTACTCTCATGTTTATCTTTCTTATTCCTTTGCTGCCCATGTGTGTTTATCATGGTATTAGAGCAGGCGATTGTTGGTCCTACTCCAATTTGAACCACTTGTTTTGTGGCCTATATATGTTAGTTCTACCTTTCTCCTAATCAGAGTTGATCAGAAATTCCACCTTATAAAGCGTTTTACTGTGTGCATTAAAAGCACTTCTTGCTTAGACCTGCCATTTCTGGCCATTACCTGTAATGCTCCATTAAGTCATTGTCTGCTAGAAATCCGTTGCCTCTCCTGACTGACATCTCTGTCACTATGTACGTTTTTGCTGGTAACGCTATCTCTAACTAACAAAGCTGTTTCATAAACTTGGTTGAATTCTGCATACTTTGCTGGTCTCTTCACGATGGTAATAACTGAGTGCCTAATTTATCTACTCCTGTGCTCCAACATAAAAACTCTTCTCCAAACTTCACAATGCCACAGAAATAGCATCGTCTCTCGCTAGCTCATCGTACTTAATTCCATAAATCTGAAGGTTATATAACTGCTCCATTAGCTATTTACCTCGTCTCTATTTTTTTGGTTGCGTATCTATGTACGGTGCACTTGTTTAGAATTGGGATTACTTTCTCTACTCTTTGGCTACCTAAAGTGGTTTACACTGCCTTGAACTTAGCAATTTAGTGGTTTACATTCTCTATTCTTTTGCGCTACTATGTGGTAACACTTATTCTCTTCATTTTTTGATACCATTGTGTGTGCCATTCCACAATACGGCTCTGCCCGAATACCGCCTCTATTGTTCCACACCGTATACCGCCTCTATTGTTTTGCACACAGACTCCCTTCACGAGTTCTCTCATTTGGGGGCACTTCTTCTAATATATCGTGTTGCTATGTAAAGCCAACCTCATCCACTCCTGGGAGTTTTCTTCTATTGATGGAATTACTTCGTGTCCATTACATACTGAACATTGGTTGGTTGGTTTTAATCTTTCGCACCAATTGCCTCTGCACCATACTCTGGTTATAATACATATCGCTTGGTCAACATAAAACTCTGCATATTTAATACCACTTTGATACATACCATCATTTGTAGGTTTACTTCGGGTTTTAATTGTTGTGGTATTGCAAGACCAAACCTTTATTGTGTTAACTCTGCCATACCACAGTAAATTTTAAACTGTGTTTCTAGGCCCAAACTCGCCTTAGCATTATACCACTTGGTATTTCCTCCCCATACCACCGTGCGATACTATCCTCCATCGTCCAGTCAGTACACTCTACATTCACATTATTCGACTGAATGTCATGTCAGTCTCCTCGACACTATTTTTGAGGTCATAAAAAGTTTGCAATAACACTCAGAAATGCCTCCACCACTCTCGAAAGTTTACTTACTCGTGTTGTTGCCAAATATGTTGTTATCAAAGAAATTCGAAAAGTTTTGAACGTCCCTGTCCACTCATATTACGCTCCTCCAAATGCCATATAGATTGGTGATACAGTGAATTGTTTGATGATTCACTGCATTTTTTGGTGATGCTACGGGGTGTGTATGGTGATGCCACGACCTGCAAGAGCCAGTGCTATCATGTATGCAGCACAAATAGTAGAGTCAAAAATATTTGGGAATTTCAAACTTGTTCTCTTCTAGGCATTGCATGAAAACCTCCTTGTAAGCCTTTATACTGTTCTTTGGACCCATCATTGCCCGCTGAAAATATTTGTTATTTTTAAGGGGAGAGAAGTAACAATTTGCATAGTCCACCTATATTAACAATGAAGTTTGAATCTGCCATGGTGCATTGAATTTTTTTGTGGTGCATTGGATATCAAAGTCTTTTTAATGATATGAAAGTGCTTATGGCTAAAAAAAAAGTTTTAGTGGCATTTCTCATCTTATACTGAAGGCAAAGCAACCGAGAGCTTTTAATATCATTGCCACAAGATGCGTTTGTTTTCTGGTATGTGCGTTGAGTAGTGATTCATATGTCATATCAGCGATTGGAGATTAATTGGTAGTCATATCAGCGGTTGGTGAATTTATACTGTGAAACCCTTGTAAATTGCAATATTGAGTTGGTTTATATATGTGCATTGGTCATTTCATTTTGGCTCCATATACTGTGCGTTGGTTATTTTGGGCTATATTTGGTATTGTATTTTGAAGACAGAGTATCATATGATGCATGAATTAACTACTGGGCATATGCATGTGTCTGAATAGTTCTGAAAGATGATCATTTCACACCACAGCAAGCAATTTGTAGTTTATGAGATTATGTACAACTCTTTCTCTAGCGATCTGTAATCCCACAATTGCAGTTGTTCCACTTGCTATCATCAATGGTTACAAGAATGTATTAGCAGTCGCTATTGAACTTGACTATTCTTTTCCACTGGCTGAGAAAGTGAAGGAGTATTTGAAAGATCCAATTCAATTTAAAGTTTATGCTTGTTCAATTTACTTGTTCTTGTTGTGCAGTTTGGGCATAAATTTATGTGCAACAAACAAATTTGATTTTCTCAACAGCATTGCAATACAGTAAAGGACAAACACATGTATAAATTCCAGCATGTGCTAACTTGAAGTGCTTTCAATTTCCTTCAAATACTCGAAATATGGAGCAATTAAATTAAGGAGGAAGGGAATTATTTCAAAAGGGACAAGATTGTTTTATATCGACCCTGATGAAAGTGTCTACATATTTCTTTCTAGAGAATTCAAGTGCTTAAAATTGTTGTCATTATTCTGCATTTTTCTTGGAACTCTTGAGCTGGAGAAAATGGGAAAAGCTTATGAAGAATTAGAGTTTTTGAAAATTCTGATACAATATACTACTAACGACATAGTAAAAATCAACAAATCCTTTCTGGATGACATTAGAATTTGTCTGCAAAATGCACAAGAGAAGATATAATTTTTACAGCTCGAAATGCAACTACAGCAAGAAGAATTAAAACAAATGAGTCATCATTCTAAATCTGTTTCTGTTCCAAAGATTGAAATAGACTCCCATAAAGCAGCAGTTGTACATGCAGATGCAAAAACTCAGTATGCACTTCCAAAGCCCATCATCAAACCTTGGGAACAACTTTTCCATAACAAGCACAAAACTAGTCTTGGATATGACATGGACTTGTCCTTTTATATTCCAGACTACTCAAAGCCCATTCAGTTTCAGAGAGCTGGATTCACTCATGACAGTTCATCGCTAGCTGTTCCAGACTCTTCCCCTCTTCCACAACAACAAAAACAACAATAAATTGTGAAATGCCAACACTGTGACCGAGTTGGCCATTTGAAAGATCACTGTTTTGATCTTCATCCATGTAAGTAGTGTCAAAAAACCACCCATTCTTCACACAGATGCTTCAGAAATAAACGTCCCGCAAGAACAAAGATTCATCTTGGATGGATCGCTTCTTGGCAATGGGCATCAAAAACCAAGAAGATATTCCAATCACATGTCAGAACTTGTTCCAGATTATTGAACAATCTTGTAGTTGAGTTTTTTTCATCATCTCACCTTGTATCTGACAGGGGGGAAATGATGGTCATCTACAAGCTTCAAAGTCACATCAAGCGAGCCTGAGCCACAACCTGCCATACCAAATTCAGAGTTGTAGGCAGAAACAAGGATGCCCCTGAGCATTCCTTAAGTCGGTAATCTGGGACACTTCCTCTAGTAGAAGACTTCAGCTTCTTGCCAGCTTCGGAAGAATTCTAGGAACAAAATTGAGCACACTTCCTCTAGCAGGAGACTCTAGCTTCTTGCTAATTTTGGAAGAGTTACAGGAATTGCATTAAGCATTCTAGAGTTATTGGTCATCCTTAAACCATCACAGGTTGAGACTTCCCTTTTGAGGTTGAAGTTCTCCCTTTTATGTGGGGTGAGACCTGCCTTTATTGGTTGAAGGTTTCCCTCTTCAAAACATGAGGAGAACTTGCTCTAGCAGAAGACATAATCTTCATGCTAGAATTGGAAGAGTTCCAGGAACTGCACTAAGTTTTCTTGTGTTGGTGGTCATCCTTAAACCACTGTCCTTTACCCCAACATTTCAAAGAGCATATTCAGCCTACTGCTGCCATGCATTTTTGCACATTTCGTATTATAGCTCTCTTCTTGGACTCATACATAACCCTTCAGATTAAGGGGGTAATGTTGGACACCTAAACCTCAATGGGTTAGTGTGGAAGTCGAATAGACAAATGGAGTCCAAGAGACCTTGGGATGTGCAACCCAACGGTCACAATATGTACTATAAATGCATATCACTTGTTAATAAAAATTGAGCAGTTAAAACAATTGTTGACAAATGCTCCATTTCTAAGGATTGTAGATCTAGATAAAGAGTTCATGGTGTGTACAAATGCTTGTAAAAAGGGACTTGGTAGAGTCTTGATGAGCATGAGGAGAACTCTATAACACATGATTTGCAGTTGGAAGTGATCATCCATGTTTTGAATATGTGGACACATTATCTTCTTGGCAGGTAGTTCATCTTAATGAGTGATCATAGTGGATTGAGATACTGATTTGACCAACCAAATCTGAATGCGGGACAAGATAGATGGTTGGCCACAATCAATGAGTTTGACATTGAGGTCAGGTACATCTAAGGGAAGAAAATCATGGTTGTAGATGCTCTTAACAGAAGAGCACATGTGAATCATATAACTTATATGAGTTCTTATGGGACAAATTTACAGGATCATATCTTAGAGAGAGGACAATAGGATGTCAGGTATAGGCAGCTTAGGTGTAGGCAATAGAAGTAGGATACGTGTGATAAAGATGTGGACTATTATCTTATAGAAAATGGGTTGATCACGTTTACGAACATGTACTATGTGTCTAAAAATATTGAGCTAAAGAAGCTTATCTTGAGGGAATTGCATGCTATACCATGTTCAAGTTATCTGGCATATCAGAAGACATTAACAATGGTGAAGAAGTTCTACTATTGGCAAAATATAAAGAATAAAGTTGCAGAGTTTGTGGCTATATGTTTGGATTTTCAACAGGTCAAAGTGAAGTGTAAGCATTTAGGTGGTTTACTACATCTGATTCCAAATCCAAAGTTGAAATGGGAGGTCATTCCTATGGATTTAATCATAGCTTTTGCAAGGACACCTAGACAGCACGATTCCATCATCATTGTGGTGGACAAGTTGGCAAAGGTAACATATTTCATTCAAGTGAATTCTACATATTTAGCTAGTGATGTAGCACAGGTATTCATCAGAGATCTAGTAATATCGCATGGTGTTCCAAAGAATATTGTACTAGATAGAGGTTCTAAGTTCACTTCCTGGCTATGGAAAGACTTATTTATAGAATTAGTTATAGAGATGGCCTTTAACACAACTTATCTTCCCGAGACAAATGGATAGATAAAGAGGCTTAAAGGGATACTAGAGGATATGTTGAAAATTTATGTTATGCATCAGAAATGAAAGTGGGAAGAGTAACTTTGAATAATTGAGATTGCTTTCAACAATGGGTTCCAGGAGTCATTGAGGATGAGTTTGTTTGAGGCATTGTGTGGGAAAAGTTGTAATAATCCTATTAGTTGGACTGACCTAGTGAACAAGGTATTGATAGGGTTTGACATGATTATAGACATTGAACAATAAATGCAGGTTATCAAGAAGAATCTAAAGGAAGGACAAGAAAAACATAAGAGTTATGCATATCAACATATGACATTTAAGGAATTTTAGGTTGGATAACATGTGTACTTGAATAACAAGCCAATAAATAGCTCCTTGAAGATTGGGTAATGTGTTAAGCTAGCTCCTCGGTATTGCACACCTTTCGAGATTCTTGAGATGATTGGACCAATGGCCTATAGACTTTCACTACCTCCAACAGTGAAATTCCTTTTTTAATTGTTTAAAATATATTGAAAGGATGGTGATCATGTTATTTATTTGTTTATATTCCAGGTGGAGCTTGAAGGAGAATGCCATCTAGGACCTTAGTTCATTTTCTAGAGAAATATTTTCATTATCAAGAACCAAGAAATCAAGCAGGTTAAAGTAAAATTGAAGCACTTTAGGCATGATGAACCTACATGGGAAATGGTTGATCATATGTGGGCCATGTATCCTTCTTTATTTACTGGTGAAGGAAAATGCGTTTTGGTATATGCACATATTTATGTAAGGTTTTCATTGTAATACCACAATTAGTTGTGTTATAATGCTCGAAAAAGCAGTATGGGTATCATGTTGTTATGTTTTTTCATGTTGGTGTTTATTTTCAAAAGGTTCTTCATTGTAAATACTATGTCAAGCTAAGTTCTAAGTTCCATGGGTAGTATATTTTGGTCTCCATTGGCCTTGGTGGTTGTAGATGTCGTTGAACATCGAGGGCGTATTCCCCTAAGGAGGAGGGGTCTTCAACAACTCCGGGTTAAAAATTCACGCAATAAATTTAATAAAGAAAAAATAAGACTAAGGTCATGGGACACGTATTACAAGTTGAATGTGGGGAAAAGCTTCCTAGCGGGTGTTCATTTGGTTCATTACAGATAAGGGAAATTGATAAAGGAAATGAAAAAGGCTTTGAAAAGGAAAGAGGCATTAATTGACATTTTAGTTATGAAAATAAAGGAAATTATAAGAAAAGGAAGGAAAAAGGTCACAGGTTGCATGTAAGGAGGGAAATGAAGGAAAAAGAATGGAAATTAAAGAAAATAGAGGCCTCATTGATAAAAAGGCTTATGAGGATCTCTTCACAACCTTCATTAGATCAATTTTAGATTACTCTCTCTATTCTCAATATTCTCTAAAAATCTTTCACACTTAGAGCATTATTATATCACTCTAACATTGAAAAGAGGAAAACAAAGGAATGTTAAGGAATGCAAAGGAAAGAAAAGATTAAGTAAGGATGATTTTGATCAAGCGGTTATAACGTGATTACTTGTAGGTATCAAGCTACATGTATGAATTTCTTGCTAGTTGTGGCATGGATGGGGTGTGAATTTATGTATTTGGTTCTCTTGTTCTCATTGAGATGTGTTTTTCCATGTGTGGCAGTGGTTTTCAACCTTCCCTTTCCATTTCTGGATAGCCATTGAGTGACCAGGTTCTTTCATTTGGTTTAGCTCGATTGTTGAATGGTTTTGAAATTGAGTGAGGTTGTGGTAGGAAAATTACAAAAGGACTAGAAATCACTAGAACGGTAAAGGTGGGATATATGATAAAGCCTATGGGTGGATATAGGAAAATTCCTCATAGTTTAGCTAGAGAGATCTGAAGGCATCCATGATTGTTTAGGGCCGAGTGATCCATACACCAATAATTGTGAGATTATGGTAAATCTTGACAGTGTATGTTTCTTATTTGTCCGTAGAATTCCTTGACCAGTATATGGCGAGAAAAATGGTAAAGCATACTTGTATATGTAATTTTTTTGAGCCTAGAAATCCTTGACTAGTTTTGGCAAGATATGCAGTAAAGTCTGAGAAGCATGGCTGGTTTTGTTGTGAGCCCCACATTTATGCTTGTAATATGTCAAAGTCCCTAACTTGGTTGGAATTTGTGTATTTTTATAAGAGTTTTTTTCCTCTTGTGTACTATGTGTAAATGTACTTTTTATTATGTGGCTATGATGGCTATCCTATTATTTTTGTTTATCTGGTTATATGTTAGTTACAAGAATCGTTAATGAAAATTTTGAGTTATAACCCTTATCATGTTTTGATTAATAGATGAAATGTTAATGAATGAATGAACTGATAGATGATAATGTAGATATTATGAGGGGACATCTGACCTTATTCATGATTATGCGATAAGTATGAGTCTACTATTATCAGATATGTAACTATGAGTTGTAGACTACATCTTCATGATGTGTTTGATGAAATTTCTATCATGCATAGGAATAGTTAGGTCTAGTTCTTATCTAATTTTTGTGTGAAAGGATTTTTCCATGTGTCATTTACTATTTCTGAGATTTTTATGATGTTATATATAGTGGTTTGGATGCTATCCTAAAAAAGTGGCTTAAATCTCACAGTCACTGGCATAGAACTGGGTGAAAAAGTCACCAGTTGCATGGAATCCTTGTTATAGGGGTGAGTGAAGGGTTACAGTCTCATGGAGGGTTTGCTTTGGAAGTGACTGGGTGTTTAGTTGAGTTAAAATTCAAATTAACTCAGTGTTTGGGCATCTAGAGTGGTTGGTTAGTCCTTGGGGTCCTATAGTTCCTCAGGAAGGTCACTTTGGTTTAGGTTTTTCGATTCCACTACCTTAATTGTAATTGGGGAGTTGAATCACATGATATTAACTCCTTGTCACATGTTTACCCTAGTATACCGATTATCTTGCGCAAGTGTGGAAGGAGAGTGTTACACCCTATGATTTCATGCATGAAATTTAAAGTGTTGATTTTAATGATAATGCTCAAAGGGGTGAAATAAAAGGAAATATCACATCTTTTTACCTATTGGGAATTGGTTCGGTCGTCTATCTAAGAAAATTTGTAGGTCACTAAACCCAATGAGACAAATAATCTCTTGCCAAATCATCAAATATTTGAAAGTTGAATCTCAAGGAAGGTGCGAGAAAAAAAAAAAACCAAAAACAAGGTTAAAATATCCACATAATAAGTAAGAGGAAGCCTTCTTAACCTCCCCTCTAGAAGTTCAAACCAGTGCACTTCATTCACAACGAATCCTAGAAAAAGATTTGTCATTGGAAATAATTAATTAGTAAAATAAATGTAAATTAGGGTAAAATGAGGGGAAATTCCATTCATTACCTTTCAAACTCCCTGAGTAAACTGAAAAAAAACTGAAAAACAAGTATTGTACCTCCATAGTAGGGTACTCGAAGGGTTATCCCACAAAGCAATATGTTTTTATGAATCTACAACATATTTCCGCAAGCTAGAAGGAATTATGAGATAAAAGGGAGCAACACTGGAAAAACTTCCAATAAACAACAACAACCAGATTAGTTATTACCTTCACATATCAATGAATTTAGCAATGAATTATCTAGAGAAATCCATATCATAAAATGGATTTATCAAAGGAGGTAAGGAATGAGCGACCATAGGAAGCGTAAATTGGCCACTGTAAATCTAAAACCCTCGGAAGGCAGACTGTAAGGCCTCCGAGCTGCGGTGCGACGGGTGCTGGGCGGGCGCGGGCACATGGGCGGGCACGAGCACACGGTGGGTGAGCGCACACGACGGTGCGATGTTTCTGCGAGTTAGTTGCGATGATACCGTGGAGTCATATGCGACGATGAACGACACTATGCGACAATAATGTAAAATCATAATATGACTAAGTATTATGTGGACACACATATTATATGAACATATGGGGTTTATATATATATATATATATATATATATATATATATATATATATATATATATATATATATATATATATATATATATATATATATATATATATATGGAATAATAAAACAATAAAATATAATATAATCAAGCCATGTAAAAGGGATATGCGAAGCTTTATATACATGTTAAACGTGGAGCATAAAATATACAAAACCGACCACATAAAACATAACGTAAAGGCTTCATGGCATTATTTTTCATGTCGGCCCAAAGTTATGTGCTAAGATATGAAGCGTATAGATGAGAGGTGGATGCACCTCATTTCATCATGGAATCTTTGCTCATCTTCATTCGTACAAGGGGTAAAACAACACAAGGGTAAAGAAGACTATGCATATCTCATGCGTAGTACTTCTAAGGTGTAGTTTTGACTTAAGTACGGTTTGAGGTGTGAAGGTGGAAGCTGTGTGCTATTCTATGTAGGATTTGGTGGGAAGGTCGAGTGGCTCGGGTGAGCACTCCTTCTTATGCAAAGGTCCATAAAATGTTGTAAAAAGCTGTTTATTCCTTGATTGTAAATTGTTCTAAGTATAGACTTGGAGTTTTGCCAAGTATACTTGCTGATGTATTACTGAAGAAGATGTTATAATATTATTGTTGGGCAGACTATTCGGGAGTTGCCCCTCCCTTTATACTTGTGTATTGTTGATGTTCTCGGTTTATTGTTCATGGTTGATGATTGAGAATGTTCTTTGTTAAAGTATAAAGGATAACACTTTATTTGGTTATAAGAACACAAGTTAAGTAAGTTTATGTTGAAATAGGCGTAGTCCATAAACGTTAGTATTGTTAAAAAGAAAGCGTTCGGTGGTGCCGCACCTCGCTATAAGTGGTTGGAAGATCACCGCAGGTGTAGGGGCGTGACAGTTGGTATCAGAGCAAAGGTTGCTCGTGGAAGTGCAGGATACTCGGTGGAATTGTTGAATGGTCAAGACTAGATCTCAAAGGAAGAAGAAGCTGGACGAGATGGCAGCTGGGTCTCAGGCCGGGTCTAATCATGGCGATACTACTATTGGGTTCATGGAAAAGATGTCGGAAAAGATAGAGAGTATGGAGATTTCTTTTAAAGAAGAAATCGATGAAATCCAAATGAGGAATGATGAGCTCAAGACACAAAATGAGTACACTGAATATAGGTGTGCCCAACTCGAACAAAGGGTCAGAGAAGTCGAGGAATCAAGGGATCAAGATCTTGCAGAAAGTCATGCAGAAATTGAGAACTTGAAGAAGACTCTTGAAGATACAAAGAATGAACTTACAATTGTGAAGAGGGCCATGGGGCATTATTCATCTGGAGGAATGCCTCATATGAAGGTCAAGGAACCAGAATCTTATGATGGAACAAGGAAGGCAGCAATTCTTGGTAACTTCTTATGGGACGTGGAGCAGTACTTGGAGCGGTTGAACCTGATTGATGGTGAGACACAAGTCAAGGTAGCTACTCAATTCTTGACAAAGGATGCTAAGGTGTGGTGGCGAAGGAGGGTGGACCAAATTGCCAATGGCAGTGCTGATGACATCACTTCGTGGAAAGACTTGAAGAAGGCTTTGCAGACCCACTTTAGTCCTCAGGATGACACATGGGAAGCAAGGACAAAACACAAGTACATAAAGCAAATCGGAAGCCTACAAGAATACCAGCAAGAGTATTCAAGTGCAGCTTTGGAACTTCATGACATGGCAGAAAAAGACAAGGTGTTCAACTTTATTATGGGATTGAAACCTTAGGCACGCAATGAGGTGAGGAGACAGATGATTAGAACACTTGAAGAAGCTTTTGCTACGGTTGATAGGTTGGTGGATCACCTTGATGAGACTTCTGATGACAAGAAGAGGAAGTACGAAAAGCCGAAAGAGAATAAGGATGATGGTGCTTCGAAAGCAGATGATGGTTCGAAGACAAAGAAACCTTTGAAGTGTTGGATATGTGCAGGACCACACATGGTGAAGAATTGTCCCTCTAAACCAAAGGTGGTTGCGGTTGCACAGTCTGATGATGAGAGTAATGATGCTTCTATAGGGATGATGCAGATACTTGGTGCTTCTGCTACTACAGAAGTAGTCTCTAAGAGAGACCCAGAAAGAAACAAGTTAGAGTATGTTCGAATGAAGGTTGGAGACACTAATGTGATCACTATGGTGGATAGTGGAGCCTCCCAAAACTTCATGAGCGAGGATACTGCAAGGAGGATTGGACAAAAATTTGTACCAGCAAGGGCACAAATGAAGACAATAAATTCTCCTCCGATGGACATTCTTGGTCTAGCCAAGAAGGTGGATACTACACTTGGTGAATGGACCGGGATGGTGGACTTCACTATAGCACGGATTGATGACTACGAAGCTGTATTGGGGGTGGAATTTATGAAACAATTTGATGCTATGATTGTACCACATTTGAAGAAGCTCTACATATATGATGGAAGAGAAGATGTACCCATTGGTGTGCCTACCATTGGTGCAACAAGACCTGATTGTAAAGTAGGAGCAATGCAAATGGAGGACAAGGAAAAAGTGAACAAGCGGTTGTTCACTGTTGAGGCAAAGCTTGCAGAGGAGTCAGTGGTCATCAAGACACTTTCAGATAGCATCTTGGACTTAACAAGAAGGCTAGAGCTGGTGGATGATGATGATGATGATTTTGATGAGGTGTATGTGAGGTCGGATGTCCAGAAGGAAGATCGGGAGGCATATCTACAAAGGATGGAGGTTGAGGATCCTGATAGATGGATCGAGTTGATTAGTGAGGAAGAGCCTTCAGGCTCTGCTCCCTCTACATCTTCTTAGATAAGTAAGAAGATGGGCTCATTGCTAGCTGCTCATGGCAGTGATTCCTCAAGCATATGGAGTAGGTATGATAGGTGATGGCATGTTGCAGATGAGATGGATGGAGTTTCCATGGACCTGAGCATGGATTATGGATGGTGAGCTTGGTGGCAGTGGTCACTAGGCCGAGACATAGTGGAGAAAGAGTCTCTACATATGTTGCAAGGATGTTTGCCTTGTGTAGAAAGGTCGACATCCTGAATGATGATGATCTTGGTGGAGAGCTACCAAGATGGTATGTTGTCGAGGACGACAACGATTTCAGGTGGAGGAGAATGTAAGGCCTCCGAGTTGCGGTGCGACGGGCGCCGGGCGGGCGCGGGCACACGGGCGCATGGCGGGTGAGCGCACACGACGGTGCGACGTTTCTGCAAGTTAGTTGCGACGATACCGTGGAGTCATATGCGACGATGAATGACACTATGCGACAATAATGTAAAATCATAATACAACTAAGTATTATGTGGACACACATATTATATGAACATATGGCGTTTATATATATATATATATATGTGGAATAATAAAACAATAAAATATTATATAATCAAGCCATGTAAAAGGGATATGCGAAGCTTTATATACATGTTCAACGTGGAGCATAACATATCCAAAACCGACCACATAAAACATAACGTAAAGGCTTCATGGCATTATTTTACATGTCGGCCCAAAGTTATGTGCTAAGATATGAAGCGTATATATGAGAGGTGGATGCACCTCATTTCATCATGGAATCTTCGCTCATCTTCATTCGTACAAGGGTAAAACAACATAAGGGTAAAGAAGACTACGCATATCTCATGCGTAGTACTTCTAAGGTGTAGTTTTGACTGAAGTACAGTTTGAGGTGTGAAGGTGGAAGCTGTGTGATGTTTTATGCAGGATTTGGTGGGAAGGTCGAGTGGCTCGGGTGAGCACTCCTTCTTATGAAAAGGTGCATAAAATGTTGTAAAAAGTTGTCTATGCCTTGATTGTAAATTTTTCTAAGTATAGACTTGGAGTTTTGCCAAGTATACTTGCTGATGTATTATTGAAGAAACTGTTATAATATTATTGTTGGGCAGACTGTTCGGGAGTTGCCCATCCCTTTATACTTGTGTATTGTTGATGTTCTCGGTTTATTGTTCATGGTTGATGATTGAGAATGTTCTTTGTTAAAGTATAAAGGATAACACTTTATTCGGTTATAAGAACACAAGTTAAGTAAGTTTATGTTCAAATAGGCGTAGTCCATAAACGTTAGTATTGTTAAAAAGAAAGCGTTCGGTGGTGCCGCACCTCGCTACAAGCGGTTGGAAGATCACCGCAGGTGTAGGGGCGTGACACAGACGGTGGCGTTACGGAGAGGAAAAAAGAAAAAGGGAAAACAAATGAATGCGAAAGAGTGCTGGGGAACTTAAGGTTGAGAAGATTTGATCTTAACCGTCTGGTCATCCTAACACTGATCAGCATCATTATCCATGATCAAGTCGTATTTCCATTGGACCTTCAAATGGGTAGGGCCGTATGGGTCCTACTCACTATGCCAAGTGGACCATGCATAACACCCTGGGAAAAGGTGTCAAATTAAATGATGAATACCAAACAAATTCCATGAAAAATAAATTAAACAGACCATGAGTATGTACAAGGATAAAAGTGAAAGTAAACTATTGTATTCGACCATAGATTTAGCTTATGTATGCCTACGGACCTTAGCTGGGGAAAGAACTTTAATATTAAATTATTTGAAATAGTGTGAAAATTATTTGAAATTAAATGATAGAGGAATGAGATCAAGACTACGTTTTTCCCTAAGAGGATGATAATGCAAACTCATGAATAAAAAACAATATAGTCATTGAATTGAGGCTTCTGTGATCCGTAATAGTTGTAAGCAGAACTTCGACGAAAATCACATGAGGAAAGACCTTTGTCGACGCGTTTCGAACCAACCAGTGTGGTTCATCGTCAGGACAAGTTGAAGAAACATATCTAGCTAAGCATGTTAAATAGTCTGAGCAAAGATCCAACTAAGCATGTTAAATAGTCTGAGCAGAGACTCCAACGGCTAAATCGATCAACGGCTAATTTTGACCTACGGACCAGGTCAAATTACAATTCATTAATTTAATTTAATTATTATTTTTAATATTAATTCATAAAATATTTATTTAATGGTTAGTTTTAAAAATTAAATAATTAATATATATATATATATATATATATATATATATATATATATATATATATATATATATATATATATATATATATATATATATATATTAAAGTACTAATAGGTTATTAATAAAAGTTAGGATTCAAAATAAATAAAATACTATTAGGGTTAGTTTAAGAAGGTAATTCAGTTATTGATTTATTCACTAATTTTTGTTATTTTATATATATATATATATTCCAATTAAAATATATAGTTAAGGTTAAAAATATCAATAAATAAAATAATATAAATGGTTAGTTAGAAAAGGTAATATTTAATTTAATTTAATTATTTGTTATTATATATAAGTAATTTTTTTTGTTTAATTAAGTTATTTATTAATTAATATTATATTAGTAAAATAGTTTTGATATTAATATATTATTAAAATTGGTAGACAAAATATCATTATTAATTTAATATTATTAATATTAATATTAATATTATTATTATTATTATTCTTATTAATATTAATATTAATATTCGTATTATTATTATTAATATTATTATTTATGGAAAAGAGTTAAAATAGGTAAGATAAAATACTTTAAAGGTTAGTTAAAAACTTTAATTTAATATATATATATATATATTAAAGTACTAAAAAAAATTACTTATATATAATAACAAATAATTTAATTAAATTAAATATTACCTTTTCTAACTAACCATTTATATTATTTTATTTATTGATATTTTTAACCTTAACTATATATTTTTAATTGGAATATATATATATATATATTTTATAATAACAAAAATTAGTGAATAAATAAATAAGTGAATTACCTGACCCTAACAGTATTTTATTTATTTTGAATCCTAACTTTTATTAATAACCTATTATTAGTACTTCAAAATATATATATATATATATATATATATATATATAAATTAATTAATTTTTAAAACTAACCATTAAATAAATATTTTATGTATTAATATTAAAAATAATAATTAAATTAAATTAATGAACTGTAATTTGACCTGGGTCCGTAGGTCAAAATTAGCCGTTGATCGATTTAGCCATTGGAGTCTCTGCTCAAACTATTTAACATGCTCAAACTATTTAACATGCTTAGCTGGATCTGTTTCTTCAACTTGTACTGACAATGAATCACACTGGTTGGTTCGAAACGCGTCGACAAAAGTCTTTCCTCATGTGATTTTCGGTGAAGTTCTGCTTACAACAATATAGTCCTTTTGGATATATATATATATATATATATATAAAACATTTATTATTAAAAATATTACAAATCAAGAAAAAAAAAGAATGTGTGAAAATTGGGTATTTTACAAGTATCGTGTATTAAAATGTTCCCAAGTCAAGTTTGGCTAAGCGTTTTTCATATTCCAATCAAAATAAAACTAGTCATGAAATATTTAGTGGTGGTGGCCAACTTAATAACTAAATCAATTCATGATGGAAGTAATTGATCACGTCCGCATAGGATATTTATTTACATTGTTTACTGTTGTTGTTGGCAATTTCAAACCTAATTGTCATAATTAAAAACCTTATTTTATGTTTTTGAAAATGAGCTTTCTTATTATATATATGGATGTAGCTCTTTCGAAAACTTGTGTGACAATTTGATTGTGCAGTAATTTCAACCCAAATTCATGCTTCCAATAAATTCTTGCCGTATTTTGATCAATTTAAACCGAAAAATGCACCGAAATATCTTTTAAAACATAACACAGGCTGGAAATGGCCTTATATTGTGTCACAAATTTTAGTTTGTAATGACATGTATTTGAATGATATTAAACCAACAGAAAAATGCACAATAAGTGGAGAATATGGTTTTGTAATATCAGTACTTATTTCCATTACTTATCGTAAACGTAGGCTTTGATATTTTTAGTTGCTATTTATTGAGAGTGATGCATGTAGTGGTTTTCACGTGAGAAATAACAATTGTCGGTGATTGAGACTAGAGCAGAAAATTATAATTGTCGGTGATTGGGACTCGAGCAGAAAATTAGAAATTTAGGCCACAATGGGAATGAAAATAAGTGCTAGATAAATAAAAATATGTATTTGCAGTTATACCAAGCACTATTTGAATATGCCAATGGTAGATAACAAAATTGAATATGCCAATGGTAGATAACAAAAAAAAAGATATTTGTAGTAGAAAATATTTTCATGGGCTGACAACTGGGTGGAGTCAATATAATTCAATAATCCATTTTTTCTTAGGTTCTTTCGAAATACTCTCTATACTGTGTTTATTTTTCTAGAGAATTATTTAGGGACTTGCCATTGCTCTTTTCACACTTTATGAACATAGAGAAAATGTTTCAACAAATTTGATAGTGATTACATCTTATCAACTTTATCACATGAAACACACATTACATTTTATTAATTCATTTTTGGTTTCTCTTTTCCTTTGCCATTTACATTTGATTTTCCCTAATAGCTTAAATTGCATCCGAACAAAGAACTGATGGAAATTTTGCATCTCATAATAGGCAAGAAAAAAGTGTGTCTAAATATTTGTCTAATTCAAAATATGTTGTCATACCACATAAGTTATAAAATTTACAGAGTGTCAAGTATCAAATATCGGAAATGGATGGCCCAAGCATACCTCAAGAGACCAAACTTATCAAAGAAGAAAAATAGAGGCCAGTAATCCTAATCCTACACAAAAAAATCCACCTTCCACACAAGCTACTAGTGAAACTTCATCATCAAGTCTAGGGAAGAGAAAAACTCCCGGTATTGGAAAATAAGTTATTGGTGAGCTATGAGTTCACCAAGATGAGAAAGAGAATATTGACAAATACTTTCCAAAAAAGCATATACAATTCAAACAACAAATTCCAAAATCTTCATAAATAGAGAAAGAATTCAATAGACTATATATGTGGAAAATGAAAATAGTGTACCACCTGACTGGGTTACTAGTCATTGAGAAGAGAATATTAAGGTAACAGAATAAGTTGTAGATCATGAAATTATTTTCGATGAACATCCAGTGACATTGAAAAATGAAAAATATGACAAAGAGACAAAAAAAATGATAGTTGCAAAGGTAAAAGTTGAAAAAAATAAGGTTATTCATGAAGAACAAGTGGATTTAACACGAAGGAGATAATGGTATTGCATGAATCTACCATTGATGCAGTTTCTCGGTCTACTACAAAAGTGATTGTAGAAAGTCATAGACTAAAAAGGAAATTAAAAGAACTAGAAGACATTTTGAACTCAATTCGTCTATTAAATACTACATTGGCAGTATGGTCACCTTCATTGTCAAGTTTTGTTGTTACAACACGACAAACATATCATAAGGCTAAAAATATGCTTAATACAGTTAAGGCACATATAATTGATAACATAGGCCAAATATTGTAATTAATTGATGATGCATGGAAATCAATTTTCGATTTAACGCATTTGCGAGAGAAAATGATGAAATTTATGAATTTCATTAACAATAATATGAAGACAAAAATTTCACTAAAAATTATTTATTTAATTTTATCCAATGGATAAAACTACTCCCTAATATCGAAAAGAAACACCAACAACATCTAGATGCTAATGAAATAGAGAAATTAGAAGTTGGATGGGTGGAGAGTATTTGTACACTTGAGGATATCATTTCTGACTATGGTAATCTATGTAATAGGAGAGGTGATGCAAATCTAAGGGAAATATAAATTATAGAATTCTTAGATGGTCCACACATCTTGCATAATTATGAGTTAATTTTAAATCACGTTCTATGGGTTAAATTGAAGCAGAAAAAACAAAAAATGGCAATGCATTTTGATAGCATCATTGACCTTACTTTGACACATGGCTAATAACTAAAGGAAATTAAAAAATACATTTTCTCTAAAAATGTGAAAATAGAAATTGCAGTTGCTCCTAAAAAGGATTACATTAAAATTATGGTGAACACATTTTCTCAGTGAGTAATTGACTCGTAGCATGTGTAACAGAAGCATAGTAAAAAAATGATTTTGTATAATGTAAGTATTGTCAAATTGCCCAACATCTTATTTTATATTAACTAATATAAGATAATTTAGCATTGATGATTATGGTATGGTGATATTTGCTAATTGCTATATACAAATTTTTGTTTTGAAGTTGTAGATGCCTTTTTTATGTGTTGCAATTTATGGAAGGGCAATTCTAGTTTATGCTAGAACAATTACAATCGTTTTAAATTTTTCTTTGCACAATTCCAACTCTGACAACAAATTTGTCTTTTATTACTACCTTTTGAAGATGATTTTGTACATATGTTAGTTATGCCTACGATCATTAACATTTGATTCTGAATACAATTGTTACAAAATCATGCTTTTATCTTCTCTATTTTATTCAGTTCCCTCTTGCTTATCTAATCGAAATTGAACATTTGACAATAGTTTGGATCTTAAAAATGTATCTCTTAATAAGAGAATACTAGCACAATATCGTTAGAATTGCACAAATTTCATTCCATAAAATATGGAAATCGAGAGAAACGTTTTGTTGTAGTTCATCTCCACTACTTATTTCTGCACAATCAAAGCTCAACTCATATGTGCATATGTAGATTAATTAATTAATTAATTAATGATGTTTATGACACACCCTTTCTGTGTACAATGAAATAACTACTGGTATTATTGTTTTGATTTTGCTGATAAAATTTATTTTTAATTCTTATGTCTTGAACCTAAATGAGCTTTCAAGTATTTATTGTTTACAATTTGAACTATCGTAACTTTTTGCCTTTATAACTATTTGACTTTATCAATTTTATGATAATGTATTTTATTTGTTTTATGTTAGGTCCTTATAATACTAGTGTATTCGCCTTATTGTTATTGTTAGTGTATCTCCCTATTTCTATTGTTGTGCCCATGTATCTCACATGTTCTTATTTTTGTTCCCCATAGAAGCCCACTATTATTATTGTTGTGCGCTTACATTATTGTTGTTATGTAGGGTCTGATTATTTTGTGACCTCTTAGACTCGTATATATAGGCCTTATCATTTGTATGATACAATAATTGTTCATTTAAGTAATGTAAAGGAGGTTTCCCCATCAAAGACACTAACTTTTAATTCATTTATCTATATTTTCTTCTATTTTGTGAGTTTCCTGCTTAACATTTGGTATGAGAGCTTTGGTTTCTAGGGTTTTGCCTTGTAAGAAAGGATATTTTGGAATTTTTGCTATAAATTTATTTCGACAATCCTTCTTATGTTGAAATTAAAACTACATGCAGCCAAAATATTGGTGAACATGTTGTACAAATTTGAGATCTTGGTTCACTATATTTTTGGAGGTATGATATGAGGAATTTAGGATTTGTGCAGTCTCTACAATTCAATCTCAAACATGTGACATAGGAAAAATCATAAAAAATTATCTATGAGCATTAGATTTTAAATTCATAAATGGTTTCCAAAATTAAATGGAATTGAGTTTTCTGTAAATCATTTTTAGCGCTAAATATTAAAAAATTGACACGTGGCGCTCTGTACAATTTCCCTCTACTCAACTAGTTGATAATCAAGTCATTGTGGGCGATTGAGCATAAATATTTCTTTAAGAATCCAATATCGTTATGACTTATGGGGTTGGAAGTAATACTCATAGGGATGCCACAAGATGAAATATCAAACCTTGTAGATTAAAAATTACATAGATACAATAGTTTCAATATCAAGCTCCTAAAAAACAGGAAAAATGTGTGTAATTTTTTAAACTTTTACATAACTTTTGTTTGAAAAATCTGCTTGAAGTGATTCAGAGGGAACCAAGAAGCATATATATCATTGTTTGATTCCAAAATTCCTTGAAGAAATAATATGGACAAACCTTTTAAGCAACCAGAAATGTCTTCTATGGCGAACGAAGAAGAGGAAGAAATGCAACATGATATATCAAAATTACAAGACCAAGTGCACCAGATTTCACTCTCGCAAAGAGTAACAAAAAAATGAATTGGAGGTAATGATGAATGTTTAGATGGATTGTTTAAAATGGAACATGGATGCCTTAAAATAAAAATTGGAAGGTTTGAGAAATGGAAGGTTTGAAAGAAGGTTTGAAAATTTTGCTACAAGAAATGCTTCCTAAGTGTGACAAGTTATTCCATGAAAATAATGTTTAGAACAAAAGGAATACTAATCGTTGTTTTAGGGAATATAAATTTGGGTTGAATACCTACCGCATTAAGTTTAATGGCAAGGATTTGGTAACATGGATACTACAGATGGAGTCATAATTTGATGTACATGATGTGCAACCCTCACAAAATGTAAGTATTGCATCTCTATATTTAGAACCCTATCCTTTTGTATGGTATAGATTGATTTTTTCTCATAAACCACTTGCCACCTAGTAAATTTTTACGAAAGAAATGATAACACATTATGAAGATACAAAGAGAAACACCTTCTTTCGTCAGTTGATAAATTTCAAACAAAAGGGTTCAATCACAAGGCACATTTAAGACTTCAAAAAATTGAATATTAGGGTAAATTATATTTCAGAGGAGCATAGGATTGATGTCTTTGTAGGGACTCTAAAGGATAAAATACACAATCAGGTTTGCCTTTGGGAATATAATTCATTGGAGAAGGTATTCAGGGTGGAAGGAAATGTTGAAAGAAAAATTATGGAAACAAGGAAGTATATCACTGACAACTATAAATATGGATGTGTTTCTTCTCCTATTCTTACACAACCCACAAGATTGACATCACAACAATTGCAGGAAAAAAATATAAAAAGGGATTTCTTTTATTTTTGATAGAAAATACACTAAAGGTCATAAGTTTCTTTAGAATTAATTATTCTACATAGATTGTGAACATGATGAATAAAATTAACAAGAAACATCAAAATTGGAAGATAGATACCAGGAACCAACCCTAGAGAAAGAAGAAATTAATCCAACCATATCTTGTAATGCATTGGTAGTAATTACCATTCCTCAAACTCCTAATATATAAGGATATATCAAGAAGAAAAAAGTAATAGTTGTAATTGATTATGGTAGTACCCATAATTTTATTCATTGTAATATATCAAAGGAATTGAATTTCTTCCTATATCTAGCACACGAGAGGAAATATAAATTGCTCTAGAAGGAGCCATAAAATCAAGCTAAACATGGGGGAGTATGCATCAAATAGTCCAAAGCTTTCCATTCCAAAGGGTGGTGTTGATTTCATACTAGGTGTCCAATGGTTAAAATATTTGGGGACGATAACTTTTAATTTTCAAAAAAAATTCTTGAAATTGTTTTGGGAAGGAAAGGAAGTTAAATTATAGCGTATCAAAAGGAAACCAATAATGATAATCATCTCTAATGACATGAAAAAGGTTCCGAAGAAATAACAACGGGGAGTAATTTCACAATTACTTTCACTAGAGGTTCAAACATCAAAATCATATATTTTTCCAAATCTCCAAAAAGTATTGGAAAATAATTCAAAGGTAGTTGAGGCTCCTAAATACCTCCCACCTATTCTGGATTAGGATCATGCTATTCATTTGATTCTAGGAAATGTTCCTCCAAACATCACACATTACAGATATCCCTATGCCCAAAATTGTGAAATTGAACATATGGTTACAGAAATTCTAGAGGTTGGTATAATTCAACCTAGCCAAATTTGTCTCTTTGCTCCAGTAGTATTGGTGCACAAGAGGGATAGAACATGGTGTAGGTGTCTAGATTAGAGGGAGCTCAGATAACTCACTATTAAAGACAAATTTTGCATTCCTGTCATTGATGAATTTTTGGATGAATTACATGGAGAAATTTACTTAACCAGGTTGGATCTTCATTAAGGATATCATTAAAATAGAGTGAATATGAAGGACATTCCAAAGACAACATTTATAACTCATGAGGGTCATTGTCAATATTTGGTCATGCCTTTTGGCCTTACTAATGCACCTTCCACATTTCAAGTTTTGATGAATTCCACTTTCAAACCCTCCCTTAGAAAATTAGTTTTAGTATTTTTTGATGATATACTAATCTACAACAAGTCTTGGAAGGATCATGTTCAACATGTTGACAGCGTGCTAAAACTATTGGAGGAGAAACAACGATATGTAAAAACATCCAAATGTTTCTTTGGTGTACAAGAGGTGGAATATTTGGGTCATATTGTATCTCATGAGGGTTTTAAGATAGACCCTAAAAAAATTAAAGCCATTAAGTAATGGAAAATCACCACAACCATAAAGCATATTTGAGGATTTTTCGAGTTGACAGGATATTATCCCAAGTTTTTTAATAATTGTGGGAGAATAGAAGCACCTCTAACAAAATTATCGAAGAAACATGCATTTTCTTGGACCCCAAAAGAAACTATGCCATTTAAACATCCTAAAGAGGAATTGTGCTAAGCATCATTCTTAGCTAGGCCAGACTTCACAAAAACCTTTATTGCAGAATGTGATGCCCTATGAGATAAAATTAGTGTTGTTTTGATACAAGAAGGAAGACCCATTGCCTTTGAAAGTTGTCCAATCAAAGGAAAATATTTACACAAACCTATTTATGATAAGGAAATGTTGGAAATACTACATGCACGAAACCAATGGACACCTTACCTTATGGGTAGACACTTGAAGGTAAAAACTATCATGATAGTCTTAAATGCTTTTGGGAAAAAATATTAACTTTTGAAGAGAAACAAAAATGGGTCACAAATATGTTGGGTGATGACTTTGAAATCAAATACAAGAAACAAAAGAAATTTTTTGTTGAATATGCACTCTCAAGAAAGCATGAGGATGTGGAAGTATTGCTTTTTGCCAATTTTATTATACAACCTTATTGGATACCCAAATGAAGGGATGAATGGAAGAATGATGGAGAGGTGTGGACACTCAATCAAAAGTTTCAATAAGATTCCAATTCATCTGATACATTTAACTAAAAAAATGATTTGTTATGGTATAAATATCACTTATATCTTCGTAAGAATTCCCAAATCAAGAAAAATGGTCATTTGGAATTTCAAACCTCCCATTTAGGAGGGCACTTAGGACTTTTAAAATCTTACAAGAGGGTCAAGAAGGAATTTTTTTGCGATGGCCTTAAATGTCATAGTCAAAAGTTTCTGGAAGAATGCTTTGTTTTCCAACAAAATAAGATTAAGACAATTAAGACCCCATATCTATTACAACCTTTAGCCATTCCAGGTCAGTGTTGGGAGGAGGTCTCAACGGATTTTATCATAGGTTTACCCAAGTCTAAAGGAAATGTTGTCATCATGGTCGAAATTGATAAAGTTACCAAGTATGCACACTTTTGTGCATTATCTCATCCTTTTAAAGCTAGTACAATTGCTCTGCATTTATGGAAACCATTCAAAAGCTAGATGGAAACTGAAATATTGTTGTAAGTGATAAAGATCCCATTATCACTGGAAATTTTTGAATGAAATTATTTTCTTATCTTACTACTCAATTCTCTTATAGTTAATTTTATCATCCTCAATCTGAGAAAAAAAATGAGATAGTGAACAAATATTTGGAAGGACCTCTCCATTGCTTTATATTTGATTAAAAAATTCCATTGGTCAAGTGGATACCTTTGGCTAAATGGTGGTATAAAAATTCCTTACATACTGCAGAAAAAATCACCCCATTTATGCAACTTTATGGTTATCATCCACAATCCATCACATCATTTTTAAGAGAAATATTAAGGGAAATTTTAGCCTAAAATTTCTCATTAAATTTTCATGTAATTTCTATGTCATAATATGTAAACCAATCAAAATCATTTAAATTTAAAAAGAGTTAGATGTAAATATTTTGGACGGGAAAAAAGAAAAAATATATATTTTTTATTTATATTTTTGGCTTATCTCCTTATAGGTTTACACAAATTTCAAGTGTACACACGCGTTCAATGTACAAATTAAATTACACATCCAACGAGTACTTGTTTGATGTGATATTCCTTTAATGATTCTAAGGTTCAAATAGTGGAATATCACATCGAGCATCAACAAAAAGTTCTCTAACTCTTAAATGAAAAACTCACCGTGGCACAAAATATTCAAACAAAAGGAAGATCAACATCACAGTGAGATAAGTTTTTATGTAGTCGTCTAGGTGTTTTTGCAGCTACAACAATATAAACAAATGTCCCTCAAGCAAGCTACGAAGGATAAAAAACTATCACCGATGTACTATGGTCCTTATAAGGTGTTGCAAACGATTGGTACTATGGCATACAAATTGAAGCTACTTCAATCTTCTTGAGTACACCTAGTTTTCGATGTTTAATGCTTAAAGCAAGTTATTGCTGACAAGATCCCAGTTCAAACAATGTTTCCAGAACTTCACAAAGAAGGAAAAATCATATTTGGGACTGAAGAATTTACAGACACAAGAAGCCGAGGGCTATGGAATTGACTAATTTCATAGTATCTTATTAAGTTGAATAACTTACCCACTGAATATTAGCCATGGAAGGATGTGAATTTTATATAGAAACATCTGGAGATTCTCGAGCATTAAGGACAACACCTTTTTAGAGGAGGGGGATGTTAGGTCCCTATAATAGTAGTATATTCCCCTTATTGTTATTTTTAGTGTAGATCCCTATTCTTATTGTTGTGCCGCATAGAAGCCCACTATTGTTATTATTGTGCCTTTACATTATTATTGTTATGTAGGCTTTGATTATATTGTTACCCCTTAGACTCTTATACATACCATGGAGTTCTTATCATTTGTATCATCCAATAATTGTTCATTTATGTAATGCAAATGAGGTTACCCCCTTGAAGAGGCTAATTTTTAAGTCATTGATCTATATTTTCTTGTATTTTATTAGCTATTTGTATAAGATTTTCAAATGCATTCTCTCATACTTTGTTTTATATCTAACGTTGTGTTATTGATTGAATTGAAGAAAAACATTTGGAAAGTGTTTTGGATCTAAGACATAGATCCCTTAAGAATACAATAACTAGCTACAATTCACTGGAGTTAAGATTTTATAGCACCATTACAACTTTTAATCAATTAATTAGCAAACATCATTGTTCAAAGGTTCCTTGTACACGGTTTTTAGTGTATGGAGATTACAATGAAAATTTCATTGTGTAGAGCAAGCTTCTTTCACATGGTGAAATATCTACACAAGGAATGCCCTACCTAAAAAAATATAAAGCTACAAACCATAGATATAAATTATTTTTATAAGAAAGGAATATTTATTTAATGGTAAATTTTATTCACAACTCTATGCAAACTAACAAAATATCATAGATATGCATTATTTATTATTAATTGGTACTACTTGTGTTTACCTTTTGATATTCTAGTCATGTGATATATTTTCTATAGCGTGAGAAAATATTATCATGTTTACCTTTTATACGTACTACTAATTCTATGGATTTGAATTGATTTATTTAGTATGAAATGAAATTTTTTAGAACAAATATAGTTGAGATAATGAAGGAAGAAAACATTTTTTCATGGAAAGATGGACTTATTATCTTGATAGAGGTCAGTTGTCTCTTATAATGGTTAGTTACATTGTTGCATGTATAGTGAAACATGGATTTCTAATTTTATTCTATTCATGGCTGTGTTCAGATAGAGAATGAATATGAACGAGTAGAACAATATTATGGAGCAAAAGGCAATTCATATGTTAATTGAATTGTAGACATCAAATTATCATTAAATATGAATACTCTATGGCTGATGCGGAAACAAATTGATCTTAATTTGTAATAAGGAGATATATTAACAATTGTTCCATATCAAAGTGAGAAGGATTATGTTCTTTGTTCCACACACCATGATTCTACACATATTTGAAACCATTATGTTTTCATTTCTAAACAAGACAACTAGATTTCGGCCCAATTTCAACAATGATTAGTTAATAATGTTGAATCTAATGATTGCTATCATGCGTATGGAACTATCGTCACAAAGGAAGCTATGCATAGGTGGTTGTGCATGTCCGAACAAAGATGTGCAGAAGGCGTCGCACATAACTAGTTATATGTGTGCGAAGGAAGTTGTGTGGATGTAGTTCTTAATGTGTGGAGATAGTAGTTAATACAAAGCATGTGTGAAAAAAAAATGTGCTAATTATAGATGTACTAGCATGAAGGAAGTTTTATTCGATAGTGCAAGGCTAGCATACAATGTCGTAGAATAAACTTCTCTGCACTTCATAGCCAATATACAATATCATGAGTATTAGTATTCAAAATGAGGTGATATGCATTATTTATTGATAATTATTTCAAATAATACAACCCTACACATATGCTTAATTCTTTAATTAATTGATTTCCAAAGTCTTAAGAACAAAATAGTGTGATTCTGCTAACTATGAGAAGTGTTCATTGACATATGTCCTTATGCTGATTTTTTCTACACATTTCTAAAGAAATATTATTATGTTTTATTGTATGGAGCTTTTACTTTCTAGAGGATGTGTTATGCATAGAATAAGATGATATATGGGTATGTGTATTTTTCAGATAAAAAATGAATGTGCCTAGAGATTTGATTGTGATGAAAGCTCATTTGGGAACCACATTGATCATTACAAATTCAAATATTAATGATTAAAAAAAGGCATTATTGAATACAAAAGTAGTTGTGTAGAAAAATATATGCGAAGTTATCCATGCGCCGAGAGATCTCACTGTGTGGAAATTTTTATGCAAGGAGAATGAAGTAATTAGTGGTAGAGGTAGGGGCTATGACCTTTAACTGTGCTAAAAGATTTATTCAAGGTTTATTAAAATATAAATCATAAGGCACGGTTCCTCTTCACGACATTTGGGACCCAAATAAATAAATAACAACTTCGAATATCAATGAATATTACCAATAATATCATAGAAATAATGATATTCAATGTTGATTTGAGAAAACAATGATTATTTAATAATGTTGAATATAATGACTATTATATATATCATGGATATATAACTAGTTGTGCATATGTGCTTGTGCATATGCAGAGTTTGTTGTGTGGAAGAAGCTATGTGGAGGTGGTTATTTGTGTGTATAAGTAGTTGTTCATAAGAAGCGTGTGCAAAGGAAAAATACATGTTCACAGATTTTTGATTGTGCGGAAATCCTATCTACGACCCACATAGATTAATAACAACTTCGAATGTCAGTAATTGTCTAAAAGGAATTACTGAATACAAAAGTGGTTGCACAAAGAAATTTTTGTGGAGTTATTCATGTGCAGAGAGTTGATCCTATCTTAAACAGGAATGCAAAAACTTATAGATATAATCGTAAACATATATATGCAGTAAAAAAACACTTCATTTGATTAATACAAAAATATTGAACTATGCATACAAACAGAATGGAAATAAGATAGCTAGGGCGATGGTAGCTTATCTCTAAGAAGAGATGTGGTAGCTTCATGCCTATGAATTGTGTTACAATTAGGCTCAAGGGCCTATTTATTATTCGAAAACATGAGAAATACCTAAAAAACCAAAATCCTAACCCCAGGAGATGTAACACCAAGAGTTTGTGGGCCCCGTTGGGGTTAGTTGGGCAACCAACTTCTCAGGGTCGTAACTTGTTCATATTATCTCCATTTGGCATGTATGATACCTTGTTGGAAAGGTCTCATTGAGTCTTATAGGTTTTTATACAAGCCCCTACCTATGGATTTGGGCTTGCCACGGATCCCAAAAAAACATTGTTTAGGCGCTCAAAACGGCTCTGGAAGTTCAAAACCCTAAAAAATGCTGAAGATAGTAAATGTTGAAATGAACAATGAAACATATGAAATTGACTAGGGGGTCTAGGTGGAAAAGGGGGATGGACGTCAATTTCCACCTAGATTTTTCCCTCCCCATTGAGAAGCAATGGTACCCGTTGTGTGTAAAACCTCATTGAGGTGAGGAAATTTCTGTTGAACCTAATCCCTAGTGAACCACTTCCCCTCGTGAAGGATTTGGCTTGCTTTGGCAATTCAATATAACTATATCCTCTGTTGGAGAGTGTTATTGATCTATGTGTCCATGATATGATTAGTAGTGGCATGTTCCATGCAGTATGGGTTGAGCTCTGTTGGTGTTAGTTGTTCTGCAATGTTAAATGTGTCCAACAATGGTGGAAAGTATGGCCGAAGAAGATCTACATTGAACACTAGGTGCAGATCAAGGAACGATTGGATGCTCAGCTTGAAGGCATTGTAACCAATGGCCTTGGTGATAGTGTATGATGCATATCGGAGGGCGAAAGATTATGGTGAGGTCAAGCAAGGCACTCCTTCTACAAATGTATCCAGACTTTGTCTCTGACCTAGAACTTGTGTGGAACTCGATGCTGGTCATGGCGTTACTTGTACTTACCATTGACTATGTCCAATATATCATGGACCTGTTGGCTGATGTGTTGAATGTGCTCAATGAAGATGTTAGCACTTTCAGCTTTGGACTGAATGTGAGTTGAATCTACCTGAGAGGCTGCAAATGGTATGACCACATCAATGGGGCATAATGGATGAAATCTCAGCCCTACTTGAAAGGGGATGTCACCTATTGAGTTGTGGAGAGTTGTGTTGTAGCTCTCTTGGACATATGGGAGACTTTCATCCCACATGCATGGATGCTTCAAGTTGTACATGAAAAAAATGTGTACAATAATCATATTGACAACCTGTATTTGGCCATCAGGTTGGGGATGGAAGACCGTGAATTAGTAAGTTTTGTATCCAACATCGATCAGAGACTTGACTAAATTGCACACAGTAATCTACTATCCCGATCTGAGATAATAGACAGTGGGATCCCAAAGTGTACCCATACTCGCTTAAAGAAGAGCTTAGTAGTGACCTTTGTTGTGATGTACTCTTCATGTAGGCTGCAATGATGACCATAAAGCTGCAATCGTTTCTGTGATTAGTAGAAGGAAGGCTCGACATGTAATCCATGGAGATAGATTTCGAAGGCCATCTAGGAGTAGGTAGAGGAGTATACAGGCCTTTCTTCTTGATGGTTGGATTACCAATGGCATAGGTAGTGGAAGATCTAATGCACTTCTTAACGTCTTGATGAAGTTTCAGCCAATAAAAATACTTTTGCAATACCGCCACTGTTTTCTCTACTCTGAAATGTCTAGTGACTCGACAGTAGTGCACCTCCCAAATCATCTTAGCATGCTCACTTTAAGGAACACATATGTGTCCCAGGTGGCATAATTGTGCATCCTAAAGGTGAAAATTTGGAACTTTCTTCCCTTCCAGGATTGTGTGGTATATGTTTCCAAATTATGGATCTATGTTGTAAAGATGCAGCCACCCCAATGTCTCGTGACCAGAAGACTCAAGCACGATGATTAGTGCCATGACCGATGGTCAAATGCAGTAATCAACAATGTTATTGGTGCTTCCCTTCTTATACTTAATGTTTAAATGAAACTGTTACAAATAGGTGGACTATTTATGATGGTGATCATTCTACAACTTCCCTTCTGTCTATATGAATTGTAAAGGTCGGTGGTATATGTGGATGACCATTTCCTTCCCCAGAATTTAATGCTTCCATTGATTGTAAGCCTACACAATGCAATACATTTCTTTTTCATAAGTGGGGTACTTTTAGACAGTGTCTTCAAGTGTCTCTGTATGGTAAGACACTGGATGCCCATGCTAAGTAAGAGCTGCACCAATACCATAGTTGGAGGCATCTATCTCAATATCAAATGGTTGTTGTATGTTTGGTAATTTGAGAACTGATCTAGAAAAGAGGCAATTCTTCAACTCAGAGAACGCTTTTTGCTAGGTTTCTGACCAAAAAAAAAATTTATTTCGCTCCACCCTTGGTGAATTGACTTAAACGCCAAGTGATATAAGTGTACTTGAAGACGGGCCTATGGTAGAAATTGATATGAAGCAAAAAGCTGCAGAGCTCTATTATAGTGGTTGGAGCTCTCTAATCTCGAATGACTTGTATGTTTGATGGGTCCACATGTATAACCTGCTCATCAATGATGTATGCCATATATTAAACATGGTTCAGGGCAAAGGTGCATATATCCAAGTTAGCACACATCTTATGTTTTCGTAGTGTTTGAAGGACCTTTTGAATATGGTGGAGGTGTCCTTCTAAACTCTCACTCAAGATCAAGATGTCATCTACATACACAACTATGAATGCATTGGTCAAGGGTCACAAGATGTCCTCCATGAATATCATGAATGTCACAGAGGCATTCATCAATCTAAACATCATGACAAACCATTTTAAAATACCCTCCTTGGATTTGAAGGCATTTCTCCACACATCGGAGGGTTCGATAGGCACCTGGTGATAACCTGAATTCAATTCAATCTTGCTAAAATATTTGACACCTTTGAGCTGGTCTAGAAGGTCATCAATGCATGTGATTAGGTACCTATTCCAAATAGTGATATTTTTCAGCACCCAATATTTAATACAGAGCCTCCAGGTCCAATCGTTCTTCTATAACAATAAAATTAGTCTCGCACAAGTTAATGAGCTTGGCCAGATGTGCCCTTTCTACTAAAGTTCATGAATCTGCATCTTTCTTTCATCGTTCTCTAAAACAGAGCATTGATAGAACAACCATTGGGCAATGCCATACCCAGGGTCAGATCGATTGAGTGCTTGAATTGACAGTGAAAAGGTACCCCTGTGGATGAGGTGAAAATATCCTTTTGCTCCTTCGTGACCTTGTTTGTTTACTCTTCTTGTCCAGAGGAGCCCTTCCTGTAGGTCGTGGCCACAACCTTCGTCTTTCCCTAGGGGTGAATCATAAGGAAAACAAATTTCCTAGTCTAGGAAATGATCTTACTACATTTCTTTGTGGTGATCAAAGAGTTGGTAGTAGGCGAGGGTACCTGTGGTATCCCGTACAACTTATTAGCCAAAGTAGTAAACATAGAGCAAGGTCTAGACTCATATACAACATGTCACTTCCACAAGTATGGTTGTCCTAACAATACATGAGAAACTTCAAGAGGAGCAACATCACATAGTACCTCATCCATGAAAGGCTTGATGTTGTACGGAAGGTGACATTGTTGGCTGATGTGAAGATCTTGTCCTTCGTGAAGCCACCCTATGGTGTATGGTTGTGGATGTGTTGTAGTCTTTAGGCATAACAACTTCATGAACTATGATGAAACAAGGTTCTTTTGGCTCCTGTTGTTGACAATGAACTGCAACAGAGAACCCTTCACCCATATATGTGTGTGGAAGAGGCGTTCCCCCTCCTCTGGATCTTCAAGCTCAATCTTCTAGGCCTTGGTGGTGGCCAGTGTGGCACTGGGCTCTGCAGCAATAATCTTCTTCCCTTTGTTTGTTCCCTTATTTGGTTCTGGTTTAGAGTCACAACCTGTGTCTAATTCAGAAGCCTTCATCTTAGCCACCAGTGACTTCCTTTCCCGACACTCACTTGTATTGTGAGTAGTGCTCTTATGGATCACACACCATTTCCCCATATCCTTGTTTGTCTTCATAGTGTTGTTCTTTGCTTACGGCTCCAGCAAGCTATCCTGGGTAGCTCCACCATTTCTTGGTCCCTTTTTCTATGGTTTGGGGGTGCCTTTACCTTGCTTTGGATTTGTAGAGCCAATGTCCCTCTTCTTTTGTTTAAACTTCTTCTCAATCTTAACAACATATCGATATGTTGTGCTGAGAGAGGAAATGTCTAGGAACTCCATCTCATCCTGGATGTACTTGTGTGGGTAGTCATGTTACTTGAGCACCAAATGCTCCTGAGTATCCTTGATACCTAGCTTCGTGCGAACGGTATGGAAAATATTTGTGAAATCTCGCACATCTTGTTGAAAATAGCAACAAGAAATGATAAAAATAGAATCCAAAATATTCCAATTTTAATTTTTCCTTGAATTGAAATTGTGAATTAAAATCGAATTTAGTCTCACCAACCACTTGGAAATAATTAATTAATTCATTATGGATTAATTAGTTGGAGAAATTCAAGTTAGAAGTCTTTTTGAAGTCATGCAACAGTTATCCCTTAAATTAAGGAGATTATCCCTTGATTAACGAGATAAGATTGAGTTATATTTGAGTTGTAATTAGTTATCTCAGTTTACTGAGTTAATTCTAGTTAAATTAATTCCAAACTATTTGTGGAAGTAATTGTGAGTTACCAGTCAGTTGATGCATGCACGCACTGAATTAGTGCATTCCAGATAACTGAATATTACCTCATTAGAAACTCATGCATGTCTATTCTGAGAAAGTCCCAATTGATCTAAATGTCAAGGACAGTGTACTATCAGTTGGATGTGTTTTCCTATAAAGGAAACTCATGCATGCAGTCAAGGTAAGCTTCCTTGAGGATTGCGTAGTTCTGACAGTGTGTTAGAATAGTGTTACATTGTGTGAAGGAGATCATCCGAGAGGTAAATGTTTAAGGAAATAGGAGCTTGGAGGGCAGAGGAGAAGGCTTGTTAGAAGCCACGTTTTCCTATGAGCATCCAGGAGGATTGTACTGAGAGATGACTAGCTGTGAGAACTAAGGCTTTGTATAATTCTGATGTATTTCCACCTCGTATGATAATACCAATAGTGGGGTTTTTAGCTGAGGCTTTCACCTTAGTATTTTTTGTGTTTCATGTGCATTGATTCTTCTTCTTCTAGTTATATGTGTTCAGCTCAATCTTTCTCAATATTTAAGCTTCCACAAATTGATAATAGAAGTAGGTTATAGGTTTTTTTTTTGGTATATTGCATTATTGGGTTAATCTATAGTCAGATTTTCTACATGGTCTTAGCGAGATTTGTAGAAAATTTACAGAATTTCTACATGGTATTAGGGCTAGCTGATCCGTAGAGAAATTTCTACATGGTATTGGAGCTAACTGATCTGTAGGGAAAATTCTACATGATATTAGAGCTAAGTTTATTGGAGCTATGAACATTATACAGAGAAGAGAATTCGAAGTTTGAATTTCAGTGTTTCAGGTGCAAATCAAATTCTTATCATACTTAAAGGTTGGCCAATGGCATTCTATGGCTTGAGACTCGAGTATGCCTTGGAAGGTAGCTCGAATTAAATAGCATGGAAAGATCACATGGAGGCTGTATTAGAAGACAATGGCTTGAAGGATTTCATTGATCAGGAAATCCCAAAGCCAAGTTCAACTAATGCACAAGAGTTGGTAGAGTGGAAGAAGTGTGTGGCGAGGGCAAGACAGATAATCGTTGAGGGAGTTTGAGACCATATTGTCTTGAGTCTCCATGGGAAGGATACTCCATATTCAATGTGGAAGAAATTGAAGGACCTATACCAAAACCATAGTGACCAAAGGAAATTTACGCTCAAGGATAAGCTTCGAGGAATCAAGATGGAGAATGGTGATACTATTTCCACATATCTGAACAAGCTCACCACTTGCAGAGATGAGCTTGGTAGTGTGGGACTAACTACTACCGATGATGATATGGTGAACCTCTCTCTCCTTGGCCATCCAAAGAGCTGGAATAACTACCAGGACACTGCTAATGGAAGGGAGAAACTGCCGGATTGGGAACAACTGTGGTCAGATCTCATGCAAGAGGAAATCAGGAGGATTACTAGAGATGGTTCTTCATCCAAGGATGATGATGAAGAAAATATTGCCTTAGCGAGTAAGGCAAGGAAAGGGAAGGGGAAGGTTTCCCATTCCAAATCAAATTATTCTCATGGAGGGAAGAAGGGTGACATGTCTAAAGTGAGATGCTTTAACTGTCATGAGATGGGACATTATGTGACTAATTTCCCATTGAATAAGTCCAAGAAGGGATCCTCGAAAGGATTGGAAGGTGAGGCATTAGCCTCTTAGTTTGAAATGGATTTTACCCTCATCACATGCATGATGATATCGATGATGGGTTGTGGTTGGTATCTTGACAGTGGAGCCTCATTCCACATGACTAGTGATAAAAGTTTATTTAGTACCTCGGAGGAGAAATACATCAAGATGCGCATAGAGATGGGTGATGATGAAAGGTTTAGTGTTTCAGGAGTTGGCATGGTTGCTTTTCAGAGGGAGCATGGACCTCCTATCACCTTGATAGATGTGAAGTATGTTCTTGGAAAAAAGAAGAACTTGGTATCGATCACGATGTTGGAGGAAAAAGGCTACGGTGTTGTCTTCAATAAGGGAAAGGTTTTCTTTAGACACATCACCTTGAGATAGGTGAAACATATCAGTTCATAAGTTAAGAACCTGTATGCTCTTGAGGTTCAATATGCATGAAAAGCCTTGAGGAGAAAGGAAAATGTTAGAGACTTTGTGGTTGAGACAGAGAGTAAATTACCTCTCAACATGCAGCCCCAAAAGAAGTCTGAGACAATTGTGGAGGAGACAAAGTTGGAGAAGTTTGAAGAGGGATCACATGCAGCCATACCTCCAGGTGTGAGGTGGGGTGATGTGAAGTGATAGTCTTAAGAAGGCTAAAATTGGGCAGGGTCCATTGAGACGTTTTATCTCATGGATCATACCTTGCTAGAGGAGCCCAAAGTACATAGTAGCGGGAGGAATCAGTGGGATTGGTGTAGCCAGAGATCAAAGTGACAGAGGCTAGAGCAGTGAGATACTGAAGAGCACAGAGAAGGGTTGACAACAGTGCAGTAAGGTAGAGTTAGCAGAAGTGCAAAGTTTTTATTTGATAGAGGCACTAACAGTTAGAGACTTTGATGACAGATGCATCATACTAATTCAGGTTTGATATTTTTTTTTGTTTTTTGTTCCTGGAGTTGTTGGAGAAACAACACTAGAGAGATTTGTTGCATGCATAACATTCCAAGGTTTACAATCAGGATCAAGTTGAATTCCTTTCTTGTTGAGAGGGAGTGTTGAAAATAGCAACAATAAATGATAAAAAAGAATCCAAAATATTCCAATTTTAATTTGTCCTTGAATTAAAATTGTTAATTAAAATCAAATTTAGTCTCACCAACTTCTTGGAAATAATTAATTAATTTATTATGGATTAATTAGTTCAATAAATTCAAGTTAGAAGTATTTCTGAAGTCATGCAACAGTTATCCCTTAAATTAAGGATATTATCCCTTAATTAAGGAGATAACATTGAGTTATATTTGAGTTGTAATTAGTTAGCTCAATTTATTGAGTTAAGTCTAGTTAAATTAGTTCCAAAATATTTGAGGAAGTAATTTTGAGTTATCACTCAGTTGATGCATGCACGCACTCAAATAGTGTACTTCATATACCTAAAGGTTCCCTCATCAGAAACTCATGCATGTGTATTCTAAGAAAGACCTAGTTGAGATAAATGTCAAGGACATTGTACTATCAGTTTCATGTGTTTTCCTATAAAGGAAACTCATGCATGTAGTCAAGGTAAGGTTCCTTGAGGATTGCGCAGTTCTGATAGTGTGTTAGAGTAGTGTCTAAGAGCAGTGTTACACTAGGTGAAGGAGATCATCCCAAAGGTAACTCCTCAAGGAAATAGAAACTTGGAGGGTAGAGGAGAAGGCTTGTGAGAAGCTAGGTTTTCTTATGAGCATCTAGGAGGATTGTACTGAGAGCTGGCTAGATGTGAGAGCTAAGGCTTTGTATAATTATGATGTATTTCCACCTTGTATGATAATAAAGATACTGGTGATTTTAGCTGAGGCTTTCCCCTGAGTATTTTCTGTGTTTCATGTGTATTGATTCTTCTTCTTATGGTTATATTTGTTCAGCTCAATCTTGCTCAATCTTTAAGCTTTCACGAATTGATAGTAGAAGTAGGTTATAGTATTTTGCTTTGGTATATTTCATTATTGGGTTAATCTATAGTCAGATTTTCTACATGGTCTTAGAGCGAGATTTGCAGAGAATTTGTAGAATTTCTACACACCTTGGTCCCTTCCCTGTCGTAGTTTGTTCCATTTTATGTATTTATCTTTATAGCTCTTGACGGGGTCATACTATTCCTTGATGGCGTCTCGAAAAGCATTCCAAGTGGGTGTGAATGAAAACAATGGGGTTTCACTGTTGTCCGTTTGTTCACAGTTAGTTTCCTACCAGTCCTTGATGTGTAGGGTGGCTTTGAGAAATGCAAAAGTAATCTTTTCCCGATAGGAAAATTCATGAACTGAAAAATATTTGTTAACAAATTTAACCACTTATCTACAATGTTTTCATCTATCAGGCCTTAGAATATGGGAATATAAAAGTTCATTTGTACCTTAAAAGGAGTGGCGCCTCCAGAGTGGCTACTGGATGAAGATGCATCGCTTGTCAGTAGCCATCGAAGGATCTGGGAAAAGTTATCTATCATCACATCTCTCTATCCCTAGAGGGTTTCTTGAAGAAACATTTTGAAAGGATCGCCTTCCCCCTCATGTTTCTTTTCTTTCACCATGGGAGGTCGTTGGGTTTTCTGACGCTGATCTTAGAATGGTCCAACCAAATGAAGCTATAGCTCCCTATACCATGACCTTGTTGGGGACACGCAAAGAAAAAAAGAGAAATAAAAGAATGCTCTGATACCACTGATCTGAACTTAAACAGGAACACAAGAACTTATAGACATAATCATAAACACAGAGATAGAATGGAAATAAGATAGCTCAGGCAATGGTAGCTTATCTATGAGAAGAGATGTGGCACTTATATGCCTCTCAACTGTGTTACAATGAGGTTCGAGGGCCTATTTATTATTGGAAAATTTGAGAAAATCCTAAGCAACCGAAACCATAAACCAAGGAGATGTAACACCAATAGTTTGTGGGCGTCATTAGTGTTAGTTGGGCAGCCAACTTCCTGGGGTCGTAACTTGGTCATATTATCTCCGTTTGGCGTGTATGATATGTTGTTGGAATAGAATTTCCGAGGACTATAGGTTTTTCCATAGGCCCTTGCATATGGCTATGGGCATGCTGTGGATGCCAAAAAATGGTCATTTAGGGGGTCAAAACCACTCCAAAAGTTTAGGATGCAAAAAAGTGATAAAAATAGTAAATGCTGAAATGAACAAGGAAATAGATGAAACTAATAGGCTAATGGCCACCAATATCCACCTAAATCAAGAGTGTTCACTGCGTGGAAATATTTAAGAAATGATAATCAATTAATTATAAATAGAGGTATGGACTATGTTGCATCGCATCTATTATCCTTGTTGAAATATATTATTTAAAATATATCCTTTAGTGACAAAATTAAAAAAAAAAAAATGAAAAAATGTAAAAAAGGAATTAAAAAAATGAAAAATGGAAGTTCTGAAGGATTAATATACATAATATAGTTGATAAAAAAAAGTGACTTAAAATTTAGGTGAGAAATTAAAAATGTTTGGGTAAACTAGTTATGAGCGCAATCATATAAATTAAATATGTAGTAAATGTTAATACCTATGAACTCCTACCAAGTTCTCTAGTGCATCTTAGTACTTCTGTTGGAAAAATACCAGAACAAAAACTTAACATGAATCAAAACCAAATGATGTTGCATGAACAAAAAAATTGGAACAAATAATATTAATATTCATAAATCACAATTTTATATGTTAAAGGGCTTTGGACTTTCACTCCTTCTTGCATGCACCAAATAAATTACATCCTTATTTATACTTATAGAAGTTAAGATGTATAATTTATCAAAAAATATTTCCTCTCCTTGATTTTTGAAGGAAGTTGAGAAAAATCCTCTTGATTTTAGGAGCTTACTTTCCAATTATTTGATTTTTATAATTCTTCATAATATTAAGAGCCTACTTTTTAAATTGATTTAGATTCAATTACATACTCATCTATGATTTCTACATATATTAGAAATTTTAGAGACTTCCTAGATTTAGAAAATTACATATTGAAGATACCCATGAGATGCTCTTGCATTAGATTCACTAGGTACAAAAGGTTCACAAACTCCTATCCATGAGTCTCCATCTTACCTCAATTCCATACTTTATGTTTTTGTTGTCCACATGCCTTTCTTAAATAAGTACTTTTCTCTAAGTGTATTTTATTGTCGATTGTGTTCTTTACTTCATTCTACCTCCATCCAAGGATCTCCATCATATTCTTCCACAACTGATCCAACTAATTATCTAGTTTTTTTTTTTTTTTTTGTTAATATAGCTGTGTTGCATTTTCTCTTTGTTCCTGGAGAAAAAATCAACATGGTTGTCGTCATCTCCTCATATTCTACATCCTTTGTCAATGTTCCATTATGTTATCTTTCTCATCTAATGCATCTTCAATTTTGGTATAATTTCCATCAATCTTTCATTTTGTTATCCACTCTTCTGGAAGCTTTAATCATCATTATATTTAACTGAAAGTACATAGAGATGTTGTATTTCTAGTTGAACATCCATGTCCTATTTCTCCATCTCAATACTTCTACCTTTCATTCAATATGATAATATCTTCTTACCTCTTAACTTTTCACTTTTTCATAACTGAGACTATTATAAACTTTCCTCTTTCTTTATGACAGCCTTTAGTGGTTTCCCATTTCATAACTTGCATAACTTGCATACACAAACATATCATTAGTTTCATTAGTTTCAAAATCATGAGACTCACTGGTATTTGTTCATGTCTATTATATTTATTGCTTGTGTTGGTCTAAATTCTCCCAACACTCCATAAGACTTTTATCAAGTCTATAATATTCATCATCTTCTCTAAGAATTACTCTTTGTTATGGTTCACAAATTATAACTCCTTCCCTTTTCATGGATATTTTCCATATGAATTTCTACTAAGTTTTTCGTCAAATTTAACCCACATTTTCACCTCATGTATTAGCTTCCCTATATATATTTCTACAATATGCTATTTAACTCATTTTTTAAGCTTCCAAAGATGATTCAGACTCTATATTAGGAACTTCATAAAAATAGTCAAACTTTTCTGTAGCTCAACTATTCGAAAAACTAATTGCAATCACCTATTCCTATATGCTAGGTGTCACAACTGTCAATCTTAGTGTCATATTCAACTTAAGTTCAGTTTAGTTTAGTTAAGAGTTTAATTCTAGTCATTTATTGCTATCGTATCCTATGTAATCTTACATAACAATTAGTGAGTAATGTGAATATTGAGTTTTCTCCACTTCTTTTAACTCATTTTTTAAGCTTCCAAAGATGATTCAAACTCTATATTAGGAACTTCATAAAAATAATCAGACTTTTCTCTATCTCAACTATTCGAAAAACTAATTTCAATCACCTATTCCTATACGCTAGGTGTCACAACTGTCAATCTCAGTGTCATATTCAACTTAAGTTCAGTTTAGTTTAGTTAAGAGTTTAATTCTAGTCATTTATTGCTATCGTATCCTATGTAATCCTACATAACAATTAGTGAGTACTGTGAATATTGAGTTTTCTCCACTCCTTATTTCGAAATTATTTTTCCTCTCATCTCTCTAACTCTTTAAATATTTAACATGGTATCATAGCGCAACTTGCATAAGTCTCCTTGAGAGCACTAGAAGATAACAATTATCAAGTTGCATAACAATCAAAAGTGAGGAGCATGTGAGGAGCATTTGAAATTAGTTCATTCTCATAAAGAAATAACAAAGTTCGAGAGCATATTGAGGACAAGAGCGAAGTGGTAGACCAACCGAAAGGGAAATCATTCTATAAGAAGAAGGAAAATGCAATATTTTTTTAGTTATAGAGGAAACCATGTCAATCTCGAAGAATAATATGGTGATATTAATCACACCCATGCAAAGAGCTAAGGTGCGAAGAAAGAAAAACAACTTTCGAAACTAAAATTTTGTTTGTGAAATCACATTATTATTTTTCAAAAGGTGGAATGACGAGTCACCACACAATGTTATCTAATAAACTACGCATGGCGTACAAAATTTCAAAGGCTTCACGTGTGCTTGATGTTTGACTTCCATTCATCATGCGTTTCCTTCACACAGAATTTGAAGATTTCTTTTACTTCAAAGTTTATTTCCACATGATATTATAAAACTTCCTTTTATAATAGTTTTTAAAAGTGGATATTTAAATTTATTTTCCAAAAGGGTGCATAAAATATGAGTCATGCTTATGAGCATGAAATTTAATAAAGTAAAGTGCATGAGTTAAGTTTTGTTTCAAGAAAAAAGAAATACATGAGTGATTTACTTTTAAAGGAAAAATTAAATGTGATTGGTGGATTTTATTATACACTTTAATTTTATTTAATTGGTGGACTCTTTAAATATGCACCCTCTCACAAGTGAAAACTAGAGTGTTTCAACCCATTGTCAGTTTGTATAAATATTTGAAGGTAAATCCCTTTGGGATTCCTGAGCTACAATTGTTGCATGTGACTACTGTGGTGAGCCATAACCATTATTTTCAAAACGAGAGTTGACAACCAAATTTGTTTGAAGTTGTGAAATAGAGAAGTCACTATGTTTGCAATTAAATATGCTTGTTGAGTTGTGCTTAGCCAATGCTCAACAAATTGGAAAAGGAAAGAGGTTGAGAAATTCGAAGCAAAAATAAGATTTTTTTACATTTATTAGAAAGAGATTGAAGCCAAAAGGACTAATAATGCCTTCACATTGAACTTCTTAAAGGAATGTGTAGATTAAAACATTCTTCCCCTCATTGTAGATGCAACGTTACCCAAGGAGGCTTGGGATACCGTTGAGAGGAGTTTTAGTGTAAGGTGAGTATTCAAGTCGAAGATTGAGGTGGATCTATTGCAAGAGATCTATAGTGAGATTAATAATTTGGTGAGTCCCACTTCAAAGTGGATGACAATGATGATATTGTATTACGAGTAGCAGAAAATGAGCACACAGATACTCTGTATCCCACTATGCACATCTACAATTGGATGACAATTTAGTGAATCGAGCAACAGGTCTTGATGATCAAAGTGAAGCTTCCATTGAAGTATCCAGTGGTATGGTGAATATCAAAATTAAAAATGTTGATGTTTTCTTTGATGAGGAATGACTAGATGAATATGAGTGGTTACATATGATGCAACAAAAAAATATAATATATATTATGTTATTTCGTGAGAGAAGACCACTTCAGTTAAAAAAAAAGTGGATGACAACTTATTTTTAGTAGTAGAGGAAGCCACTAAGGTAGAGAAGAAAGTGCAAGAGGAGAAATCTCTCATTGCAGAGTAGGAAGAATAAAACCAATGTGGTTCTCTACATGATTTTAAGCTTAACCTTGATTTCCAGTGTGGAATTGTTAGTAGAAGAATTAACATTACTTGAAGCATGGATTACAAAACCATGTTTTGATGAAGTATACATAGCATTTGCAATAATGAATATTGAAGAAAAAATAGATGATGAAACAATTAATGAAATGTTCATGAATTGGAGTGTTAAAGAAATGAAATTTTATTCTCATATTATGTTGCAGTAAAACTATGATCAAAATATTATTGATGTTGATCACACAACTGAAGATGACGTGTGGTAGTAGTCAACATACAAGCATATTTTTGAAGTAGAGGACATGTAAGTAGAACTTGAATAAGCAATGGAAGAGTTGCACCAGCAAAATAAGAAATTGTGGTTTGAAGCCTACAAGAAAATGACAATGTTGAAGCAATTCAGAGGATATAGAATCTAGAAGAAAAGAAAAATAAAAAATCTAGCCCAAACATTTAGGTCGAAATTTTTGTAAGCCTACTTGAGACTTTTACTCACAGGAATCTTAGTTTAAATTTTTGTGGTTGTAATTAAGGGGAAGTCTTCGTGAAAGTAATTCCAATGAGTTGTTCCTATTTGGTAGGTGTCACAACTGTCAATCTAGGTGTCATAGCTAATTTGAGTTTAGTTCAATTTAGTTAAGAGTTTTATTCTAGTAATTTACTATTATTATCTCCTATGTAATATTATTTAACAATTACTAACTAATGTGAATATTGAGTTCACTATCTTCAACATTAAATATATTTTTCCTTTTATTCATGGCATTATTTTTCAATAAGTCCTTCCCTTTACTATCAATGTTTTTTTCTTTGTCTCAACATTCCTCCATTAGGTTGCTCAGGAGCCAAATTTATCTACAACTTCAATTATTGACTTAGCATAATTTGTGCATTGTAATATACCACATATCATCCACCCTATATCAATAAATTCCTACCAACAAACCACAAATCCATTTTATTATCAATTTTGTTTGGAGAGGGGGAGGAAAAACCTTTAAATTTATCATCAAAACATAACACCATTAAGACAAAGGGAAACACCCTCCATATGATAAATGTGATTTCAAGGATTTCCATCCCCTTTATGCATTAAACTACAACAACCAAGCATCATGAACACTCCATCATCCATTTCATGATGATCTAAGCAATAGTTGTAACTCAAAATGAGTTAGAAAAAAAACACCTTTCATCATCATTTCGATTCATGATGCTCGAATGGAACATAGAGTTCACTTAAAATGAATTTACATAAGAATTTAATTGAACAATACATTAAACAACAACCAAATAATTACCATAGATAAAACCTGACATTACACCACCATCCAACCTCCAAAAGCATTGTCCATGGTCTAAGAAACCCTTTGCAAACAAACATAGAATGCATATTGTATTAGGCCTCACAATTTTCCTCAGAAAATCTAAAAGCAAAATCATTTTTTTCACAACTAACCTGTGAATATTATTTAGTTGAGAAGGAACTTTAGTTGGAAAGCATAACATTTCAAAGATAAGTTTGCATGAAAAGCATGGTACAATAGATTAAATATTTTTCAAACTTCATTCATAACCTAATTCAAAAATTCATGGTTGACATAACATCAAACTCTGGTTTCTCATCTACAAGTCCATCTTGGGTTTTCATTGAACGAATTAATCGTAACACTTTGTTAAATACACTAGTCAACATCCCCACATGGTTCCAATGTAACACATCCAATGTCTAGGTTTAGCTTCTATGATTGTATACACAAAATGTATGATACAAAATGGTATGATCTCAAAATGATGATGATAGAGTGCCACATATGCAACCAAAAAAAAAAAAAAAAAAATATTAATATTTAAAATTAGTAATGTTATTCATTGAGGAGCTTGAGAAATTTTCCCTTGTTGTTTGTCCCAACAAATGGATTACATTCCTATTTATATTTAGAAAACTAATATGTAAAATTCCTTCACATAATTTCTCTAGTTGATTTTTGTTGAAGTTGGAGAAAATTCATTGGGTTTTAGGACCCTACTTTCTAAATATATGGTTTCTAGAATTTTTCATAATCTTAGGAGTCTACTTTCAAAATACAATTAATTTCCATTACATAATTTTTTAGAACTTTTCCATAATCTAGAAATTCAAAAGACTTCAAAATCACATTATGAAGATACTTGTAACATGCTCTTACATCAAACTGCATTAGTTCCATGGGCTTGACCACGCACTAAGACATACCCCAAGGTGGCCATGATGATCCATGTTGACTCAAAGTGGTGGAAAAATGAAGTTTGTGGGGTTTTGTGATAAGTCGTGTAATGGTATCACTAAGATGGATGCCTTGCAATGATATGAGCAATTTTTGCATGAGGAATGACATGCAATGACATACCCATGTTTAAGGGTGAGTTGGGAACCCAAGTATACTTGTAACTGAAGTTATATGAAGTTTTGGGATGGGATGTCCACACAAGGAAGAATGTGCCCCAGCGAAGAAATATGTGAAAGATGGTGAATGAGAGTTTTGGGAGACATGACTACATGACCGACATCATAGGAAGGTTAGCAAGAGGGAACTAGTGACATAAGAAAAATGGACGGAAAATTTTTGTGGTTTATGAGTTAACCAAGTGGACAAGGAGGTGGATAGTGGGACATTGTGTCATGGCACTATGCACATGCCTGTAGGAAGGCGGGGCACCTAGGCACTGGTGGTGGACCTCACTTCATGTGGATGACAAGGAAAGTGGTTGGTAATATTAGTTCTACATCATCTCGAGCAATTTTGGCAGGCACACCGACATGGCATAAGTCAACTTGGTAAGTTGGGATGGCATTGACTAATCTCATGGGTGCCCCAACTGAATGTCAGGTCACATATAAATATAACCAACAGATGATCAATTTGAGCATCATGGGAAGTTCACATAACAAGAAGAAAACCATATATTGAAGGAACAAAACATGAGGACAATGATATCTAAGGAAAAATTAAGAATTCAAGGCAATGTGGTGCACCCAACAACACTACATGAATAGGTTTTTCTGACAAATTGTTGAGGGTTGGGTTTTCTAGGGGTCCCCTAAGTGCGCATATTTGTAGGCTCTATTGAGAAAGGTGCAAGCCTTAGCACTATGTGCAAACTCATGTAATTTTGGCGTTTGGGTAGTGCATTGGTTAAGCCATGGATAGCCCTTCGTTTGTGAAATTATTGTACATTTCATTTTTAATTTTAATATAGAGGTAAGACATTTTGTTAGGAGCTCCCCTTCTAATTATACATGTTCATGCTTTGCCAAAATGTATTTTTGATGTTGTTGTTAAATAATGTTTTATTGTGGTCATTATTGTTGAAGCTTTTGTACCACAAGTTGAATGTTAATGAAGTAAAAAAATGAAAGAATTTTCCAAGTGTTGGAAAGGTAAAGTGTTTGTTTATTGTGCTAGATTCATTTAGAAAACATAATTTTGCAAAGTCAATAGACAATTTCGCAAATGCGGATAGGCTAAAGGCATAGTACGGGATAAACGAGTTGAGTGTATTGGTATGAAATCTCACTGGTACCACACATCCATAACAGTGTAAGTGGTGCAAACAACAAGGGGGTGTGACCAATGGTATCAAAGCCTACTTTGGAAAAATTGGGACTTGGACAAAAAAATGTTGTAGGTTTTGATAGGGAAACGGATTTTGTAAGTAATTGATGTTAGAGGCTCCAAGTCAAACCTTAGATGATCACTACCAAAGTAGCAAGTTTCCAAGCATGTTGGGTAAAGTTGTGTTGAAGGAAAATGTAAGGGATACTCAATGAACCACAAAGATGATTGATTCATGGGAGGCTAGAAGGAAGCAGTAATATGATGAAATTCTGTAGTATTTCTTGAACTTGAATTGCACCAAAGTAGAGATAGTCATCTTGCAGAAGGACTTGGATTCTTTCCTTGAGATATTGATGAAGAATGATTTGTTGGAAGAAGAACTAGAGTAGGGTGATTGTAGGCTTCAAGAGGTCATGGATGAGTGAGTTTGTGTAAGGAAGAAATGGATCAAGCTGTGGGGCATAGTCAAGGAACATTAAGAAATATAAAAGAGGAATTTATTGATTGTAAAGATGTTTATCTATCGATGGAGTAGGATGAGATCAGGCACATTGAAAAGATGGAGCTTGGATTAGAGCATTCAATGATGAAGATGAAGTTTTTCTTCTCTCAAGGTAGAGAGAACTAATGAAGGCAAAGTGGGTGCAAGGAATCAATAATCAAAGAAGGAGGAACATGGTTGAAAAAATTCCACCAAAGTTTGGCCAGGTTTTATTTGCTCAAAAATGTTGAATGTTGAAGTGAAGTATCTCTAGAGAGTGATTATATTAAATCATAAGTTGAGAGATAGTTCCATTGAGGAAACAATGAATAAGGTCATGGAAGTAAGGCACAAGATGAGACCCTTATAGGATGAAGATGTGTTGGTATCATGTTTTATGCATGTGACCATATGTGGAAGGAATTTTATTGTATTGGTTGATTCAGGAGCTTCGAGATGTTTCGTTAGTAAGAAGGTAGAAAATTCCTTGAAGTTGAAGTTTGGAATGATGAGAGAGTTAAGTTATTTCAAATTTGTTATCTCGAGTATGAAAGTTATGACGCATTTTCTTAAATATGCATAAGTGAAGGTAGGTTCATGGTTTGGACGGTTGGCTCTAAGGATGGTTGAGATGGATGATCATGTTATGGTGTTAGAGTTTGAATTCTTGAGAGAAACACAAGTCATGCCGATGGTCGACCTATAAATACTCTTGATTAGGGGCTATGGAAAGAAAGTGACAATGTTTATTAGTAGGAAGAGTCTCTAGGGGTATATTGAAAGGATCTCCTCCATAATATGGTATGAGAAGGATGTGAATTTGAAGCATGAAGATGTGAGCCAGCAAGAAATTGGGACCTTGACACAAGAGATGAGCGAGAAGAAGTTGATCAACATTGTTGTACAAGACATGAAGAAGAAGAAGGATGAAGGTGGAGGAACGACTTCTCCCACCGTGAATAAGGAAGAAGTGACTTCTACAATAAGTTTTTAAGATATTTCCAAAGAGAGAAGGCTTGATGGATTCTTCCAAGTCGAATAAGGGAAGTGTGGAAGAAGGTAGAGACCCATGAGAAATAGTTTATTCTTACAGATACATTATGAGAATATATGATTTTTAGCTAATCGAGGAGAGTCATGCGAAGATGGCACGAACAAAGGAATAGATTGATGGAGTGAAAAAGTACTTGAGGATGGAACATTAATATAATATTATGGTAGTGTAAAGTTGGGGATAAAACATCTTGGTGCTTGTTATGTGCTAGACCCTTGAGGATGGGTGAGTGCAGTGCTTTGCTAAAGCAAAAGGTGTTGAGCCACCTAAAAGAAGGGGCCTTGAAGGATGAGCCTCATAACATGAAGTAGTTGTGCTTGAAGTAATATCGTATGGGATGATTTTATGAATCTCAAGATGTGATGAAGTGCTATAGAAACAATCGATGAAGGCATGTGGAGGTACATTCTCATGGATTGAATGTGATGTTGTATTGGTCACCAAACTAGTTCGATTCATGCGGTCCGAAAGTGTGCTAAGATGTGTTGGAGTTAAGTTGGAGTATGGAAGAAAGACTTCTCGAGAGACATAGGTTTGGTAGTTAGAATGATGGTAATTGTGATTAGGCACATTGCAACCAAGAGATCGAGGGAGCGACTTTCCATGATTAGATGGTGCAGTGTGCGAGACTTGAGACACTTATGCTAATTGTATATGGCCTTGAACATTTCAAGAGATATTTACTACTTAAAGTATTCTAAAAGTAAGTGGTGACATGAGCCTTGATGAAGGTGCATGTGTATGAAGTGAAAAATTTGTGCAACAAAAACGATGGAAGATGGATGATTCTCTGAAGTGTTGGAGTTGGTGCCACTCTGTGACTATTTGAAATTAGCGAAGAAGTTTTCCGAGTGGGGTTGTTGTCAAGGAAGATAACTATTTTAGAGTGAGGGAGGATTTTAGGTCCTTTTGCTTCAGTAGGCTCTAATGTGTTCCCCAAGATGGCCATGATGACCCATGTCGACTTGAAGTAGAGAAGAAGCGATATCGGTAGGTTTACATGACATGTCATGAAATTCGATCACGAATATGGACACCTTGGGTTGATACAGGTGAGTCGTGCATGAGGGATGATGTGCAGTGACATACCCATCTAGAAGGGTGAGCTAGGTGCCCGAGTATGCTTGTAAATAAAGCTATATGAAGTTGTGGCATGGGATACCCACACAAAGTCAAGTGCGCCTCTCCATAGCGATATGTGAAAGATGATTAAGAAGAGCATTGGGAAACATGACTAGCCGATAGGCACCATAGGTGGGTTGGGCAGAGGGCATTGATGACATGGAAAAAAAATAAGAGCAAGTTCAGCAATGCATGAAGTTAATCGAGTGGACAAGGAGATGGATTGTGGGATGTGTTGTCATGGCATAAAGGCACACAGCTCAAGCGCACAGGGATGAAGGTCGGCCACTCGAGTGCGGGTAGTGGAGATCACTTAATGTTCATGAAAAGGTGATAAGAGGGTACATTTAGTTTTATCGCTGCTCGAGTAAGTTGGGTGGGCATCTCCACACAACACAAGTTGGGTTGGAAAGCTTTTAGGGTGTCGACGCATGGCATGGGTGCCCCAACCACATGTGAGGTTGCATATAAATATAACCAACAAATGATTTAGTTGTGAATCAATTGAAGTTCAAACAACAAGAAGAAAATGATGGGTCAAAGGCACAAGACCCAAGGAAAATCACAACTTAGGAAAAGGGAAAAACACAAGGTAGTGAGGCTCACCCAATGAGCTTGCATGACTAGGATTTTCTAAAATGTTTCTAAGGTTTGTCTTTTTGGGGGGTTGCCTAAGTGTGTGGACTTGTGTGTTATGTTGGTCAACGTCCAAGCTGTATGTCTATGCTCAAATTCTTGTAATTTTTATTTTTGGGCAATGCATTGGTTAAGCCATGACTAGCCTAGCCTTTATATGATGGTTGTACATTAAATTTTGAAGTTTAATATAAAGGGGATAGTTTATATTGGGAGTCAGATAAAATTTTAAGGATGGAAGTTTATCTTAAATTTTAGAAACCTTGGTGAATCTTACTAGTCCCTAATATGCAAATTTTAAAATATTTGGTGATATTTTTATAGAAATATTTATATTTACAATGATTTATATTAGTTGATATAATCTTTTGGCAATTTTTAAGGTAAAATAATGGTTTACTATAAAATATGGGCAAATCATTTTAGAAAAAAATTGAAATTGGCGAATCTATTTTTTTGGAAAAAAACATGGAAAATTAGCCCATGTACGAATATTAGCCCATAAAATTTTCCCTCTTGGGAGTTCCCCCTCCCATTGTACATGTTCATGATTTTCTTAAATGCATTGTTGATGTTACCATTTTATATTGCTTTATTGTTGTTATTATCGTTAAAGATTTCATATCGGAAGTTGAATGTTAATGAAATAAAGGAAATGAAGAATTCTCTAAGTGTTGAAAGGATAAAGAGTTTGACTATTATGTTGGATTCATTTATAATACTTAATTCCACAAATTCAATAGGTGATTTCGCTAAGGAACATAAGCGAGAGGTGTAGTCCATGAGGAACTCGTTGAGTGTCTTGATATGAAATCTAGTTGGTGCAACATGCCTAGGATTGTCTAGGTGGTGCAACCATCACGGGATCATAACACCCTACCATTCTATTAGAAACTATACTCGAGGAAAAAGTGAATAAAATTTTATAATTTACATTAGTTAATACTTAATTGAATAGTGATCAATAATGAAATTGAATCCTATAGTCTTGCTTTTGTAATAAGTAATATATGCATATGTCAAATGGAAAAAGTAATTGCTTTCTTAGGGACAAATACATGTATAAATTTTGCTGGCTAACAAGCACTAGCAGGTCTACACATTTACAATGTTTCGCATACATGCTAAGGAAAATATAACTAAGGGCAGGAAGTAACTCCAAGAAAATGTATTAGCTATCATTTTTTTTTTTTGAAATACTTGATTAAATTATGGTGGGAGGTAACTAGTAGCAAATATGATATTTACTTATGTATTAGCTATTTTGACGAATCTTAATTTTTTTATGGTTTTCCGACGAAGTTTAACATAAAAGAATCACTTCACAAATATCTAAAATTAAGCTTAACATAAAAAATCACTGCACAAATATCTAAAATTTCATACATATCGATAAATTATGGTATAAAATATGAGATGAAGTTATCCACATGGCACTATATTGTGCACAGGATGCAATAAGACCTTCAAGTTATGGTCCAACAAGATGCTGGAAAAATATCATTACAACACTTTATCATATATCTCAACTTGATAAAAATCATAATAATTAGCTAACTTTTAGCTTTATTTAAACTGATTATTATTATTAATGATAAATATATTTAATATATAAGTTAACCAGTTATGGTCCAACAAAATGCTGGAAAAATATCATTACAACACTTTATCATATATCTCAACTTGATAAAAATCATAATAATTAGCTAACTTTTAGCTTTATTTAAACTAATTATTATTATTAACGATAAACATATTTAATATATAAGTTAACCATCTGCACATTTAAAAAAATGTAGCAAGATTCTTAATCATGGAGATTCACTGCTACTTTATCATGGATATTATTAATATTTAAATAGGTTTTGTTACAATAGCATGGGCCAATACCATGGTTTATCAATACCATGTGCTTAAAAAACCATAGCTTATTTCGCATCACTGCTTTATCATGGATATTATTAATATTTAAATAGGTTTTGTTACAATAGCATGGGCCAATACCATGGTTTATCAATACCATGTGCTTAAAAAATCATAGCTTATTTCGCATGGTACTTTCTAATATGACATTGTTTTAATTAATGAAATTAATTAAAAGGGAAAAAAGTAACTACTTTGGAAATAAATTATAGCCTTCTATTTGTATATACTACTAAAAATATCCAATGGAGGTTAAATCCATCCCATCTAACAAATAATTATTGATAACTAAATTAAAATTATGGAATTCATATTCCATAATAGATATCTCTATCAACAATTTTTTTGGTAAGAAAACAAAGAACTTTATATTACTAAAAATGATTTACAAATTCTTAATATGATATGAAATGGACTTGTGATGAACCATTTGGACATAGAAGGGAAACTAGATGATTCCATTGAAATTGCATAAAATAGTTTAAGATAGTTTAAAGTATAAAATATACAAAAGCGATGCTTTCTATTTTGACTCGAAAAATTGATACAACTGTGTAAACTAAAAGAAGACAAAATCATATACAGCCTACTAAGGGAGCACATCATGTTGGCTATTTAGCATTGGAACTTCTTGAGGCTAGTGTTCCTTGGATTTGGTGTTATTTTGATACTCCAACATGGATTTTTGGTGTTATTTTGATACTCCAACATGTCTAGATAGAAAAATGGATCATTATATCCTTTAGTTATCCATGGAGGATGTTCTCATCCAATCACACAACCATAAGAACTTACACCGAGTTAAGGGGATTCTACTTTGGAGGCTTGGATAGTGGTCGTGGGATTCATTCACTGAGTGTTGACTTTTGGATTAGGCATCTTGCTAGATGGGGAACCACAAATGTGTAGATCCTTTTCCTTTTCGTGCACCACTGGAGGTCACAGTTTGGGAGGAATGGCAATTTGGAATTAAAATCCTATTGCAGCGTAATTTTCCTTGTAATTGGTGGATTTTTTATTTGGATGGATAGGAGGAAAGTCGTAATTGGTGGATTTTTTATTTGGATGGATAGGAGGAAAGTCGATGCCAATTGACCTATAGAGATTTCGTAGAGGGCGAAAAGTGTCATTGAGATCGATGTTGACCTCCGTTATTTCACGTTCAAGTCCATTGTTGGATTCTTCTATGTTGCATAGGTGGCATGCTAATAGGTTTCTCACTGTCGGGTGTTCGTCATCCAAGTGTTTATGCTCCTCTGCCTCCATTGCAAATACCAAACAATAAATGTGGGCATAATGATTTGGTCGTATACCTCGTCCTCTTACTACTAGTCATTCCAAGCACGGAGGTGCAGATGCCCTCGTCATATGCCACCACATCAAGCTCTACCATGTTCATCGAAAAGTTATGCTTTCTTGGTCCGATCACGCCTGGTGTCATCGAGTCTAGATGTTTTCACTCTGAATATGTTGGCCCCTCTTCTAAGCCTCGCAAAAGAGGATGATGGAGGGAATGAAGGTGAAAATTAATATTCTAGAAAATAAGCACGAATGTTAATGTAACGCATATCTCGAACCAAATCTGAAGGGGTTGTACTTGAAATCTTGGTTTAACTATGATTAAGACTCAATGAATGAGTTATGTGGTGCATGAATGCTACTTGGAATCATTATTAAATGTTCGCATGATGTCTCTCATGTGATCCCTAACACGGCACTATAATTGTCGATACACCCATATAAGGAAAAACATTATACGAAAATAAAAATTATGAAAAAATTATAATTTTGGGTGTATAATTGTTTTCAAAGTTATATCATGTAGAACAATTAAGAATTCAAAATAGAAAGAACAATACTAAACTGATTAAAACTCCTGAAAAATGAAACAATAATAATTTTAATGTAATATTCCAATATGTAATTGAGTTTATAAACTACCTACACAATTTTGAACGATGAGTAATATGTAATTTGTTCCCAACCTTTACATCCATGTTTTGCTTTAACAAAAAAAATAAATGTAAAGGATTTTACAAACTACCAACACAAAAAATTTAAATGTAAAGGATTTTACAAACTACCAACACTGTGATGGAAGAGTAGTATATAATTACTTACTTACCTTTACACCTATCTTCTCTTTTAATAAGAAACCTATTTAATTATTAGGGGAAAATATCATGTTAATTATAAATTGAGTTTATTAGTTAATCTTTTTAATAGATATAATTTTTCCTCTATAATTTACAAGTAGCAAAATTTACATAAATATAAATAAAATTTATATAAAAATATTAATTATAAAATAATAATGTTTTTATAAAATTTCATATTTATATAAAAATAATAATTATAAAATAATAATGTTTTTATAAAATTTCATAAAAGATTTAAATATTAGAATTCTAAACAAAGTAATGTTGAAGTGGTTACTTAAAAAAATATTTAACAAAATAATAAATATAAATTTTATGATAATAATTTAAACTAATAGTCAATGAACATTAATATTAACATTCATATGTTTATATATTAAATATATAAAATTAAATATTAAATGACATGATAGTAATTTAAATGAATATTTAATTTACATTAATATTAATATATTTATATTTTAGATATATAAAATTAAATATTAAATAACAAAGATAAAATGAAATAGTTGGATATGGAACGTTTCCATGTTTTATTTAATGGATTTTTTCCTTAAATTATGATATTTAAACAATTATTCTACAAATACAAAAATCAAATCTAATAAATATTGTACAATTTTATTATAATACATATAATACATATATTGAAAACTTGACCAAATAAAAAGTAACTTCAAACTTATTATTTAAAATATTAATTCAATAATTGAGAACTAAATAAATTCCATATTAACATATTTTAATGAATAATATAATTATATGTAATTACTTTTCTCAAAACAATAGAGAATAAGATAAAAATTTTGAGAAGAATCTTCGGCGAAAAATCACATAGAGATATTTTAGTCGACGTGTTTGGAACCAACCTAGTTTATCGTCAGGACGAGTTGAATGAGCAGATCTTGCTATGCATTATAAATAGATCAAGCAGAATATCCCATGACCAAATTTCTAGATTAGGTAACGGCTAAAATGATAACAGCTAGATTAGATTTGACCAAGAAACGACTAGCTAGACTATGAAGGGCATAATTATAAAAATATGTTAGAAAAAGCGAGTTAATATATAATAAAATAATTCAAGTAATACAAATTAGTTAATTATATTTTAAAATATAAGTTAAAGGGACATTTAATTCTTAATATAAATTAAGTAAATACATGAATGAATTAATTAATTATCGAATAGTTAATAAATATTAGTAAGTTGTATAAGCTAAAATAGAATAATCTATAAATAGATAATTCTATTTTAAATATAAGCTAAAATGACATATATTTTTATGAATATATCTTAAAATAGATGGATTAGCTTCAAATTCAAAGTCAAAGAGTAATCCTATATAAAATATTAGAGAAATTTCAATATTAATTAGTAATTTTATAAGGGTAAAAAATAGTTTATATATATATATATATATATATATATATATATATATATAAAATAGGAATATTCAAAGAGTTTAAATAAATAAATATTAGTGATTTCAAAAAAAACAAAAAAGAAGAAATAAATAAATAATAGAAACAAAAATATTAATTTTAATTTGATAGTAAAGGAGTTTAAATAAATATCAGAGAATTCAAGAATTAGAAAAAATCACCGTACTAGAAAAAAAAATAAAAAATCTTAATTTGATAGGAAAGGAGTTTAAATAGATATCAGAGAAGTCAAGAATTAGAAAAAATTACCATACTTATACATACATACATACATACATATATATATATATATATAGATATATATATATATAGATATATATGTAGATATATATGTGTGTATATATATATATATATATATATATATATATATATATATATATATATATATATATATATATATATATATGAGTTTAAATAAATATCAGAGAAATAAATAAATAAAATAAAAATTACCATCATAAAAAAAAGACACAAGGGAGAAAACGACTAGGAGAAGAGGGCTGGGACGCAACAACTAATCTTCCAGCCATCTTCTCTATTGAGATTGTTGAGCCTTTTTTCAATCTCAAGGGCTTCCCTAAATTTCCGGTGATGGAATTGCGACACTCTAGCAATCACACTAGCTTCTTCGATGTAGACATGATGATTGGTTTTCTCCACATGCTCTGCTAAAGCAGAAGACTTAGTTCTCATATGCTTGAGGTCGACTGCATGTTCACTAATCCTTTGGTTAATGGAGCAACCAGTCTCACCGATATAGGGGGTCCCACAAGAACAAGGAATAATATAAACACCTTTCATGTCCTTAGGGTCAATAGGATCCTTCACAGATTTAAGGGACTTACGAATGGTGTTAAGAGGTCTAAAGGTTGCGGGGACATTATGCTTCTTAATAATCCTCAAACTCCTATCCGTGGTCCCTTGAACATAAGGAATATGGACACCAGGAATCCGTTCCTTAAGTTCTCTTATGGATAACGAATTTCTAGCTGCTTTGAGGAAAGCCTCTTGTCCCAAATGTCTGCTATAACTGTTCTCAACAAAGACATTAAGGAGATCGGACTTCTCCTCCTCGAAGCTCTTTTCATCATAGATCCTTAAGGCACGAGTCGCCAGGGTGTTGAGAACCCCTAACTTCTGGGTTGGGAGATGGTGGGAACTAGCATGAAGATACTGCTCCGTATGAGTTTTCTTGCGAAACACTCGGTGGGAGAGGGAACCATCCTCATTCTTAGATATAAGAATATCAAGGAATGGAGGCAACCCTCGACTTCTTGTTCCTTAGTGAACTTGATGGCCGAGGATTGATTATTGAGATGATCGAAGAAGAGATCTAACTCTTCTTGGCCGTGAGACCAGATGACATTGGTGTCATCAACATAACGCTTCCAAATATTGGGCAGGAGACAGGATGAGTTCAGAGCATTGGATTCAAAATCCTTCATAAAAAGATTAGCAACAACAAGAAATAGGGGTGAGCCCATGGCAACTCCACAGGTTTGCTCAAAGAATTCAACTTCAAAAAGTTTTGTTATTTCCTTTAATTTAATACTTTAAAAATTATAATGTTAAAACCATTCAAGTTTAAAATATTTTTATAATTTAAACTGCTATAAAACTCCACCACCTTCAAATTAATTATACTACTTTATAAGACTATCCTATACCATATTTATTTTATATTTTTATATTTTTTTTATTTAGAATTATAAATAATATTATTTCAACTTTTATTAAACTTGAATTTATATATATATATATATATATATAGAGCATTGAGTGATAGAGGGATAAATATCCATTATAGATTAGATCCCTAAAATATTGAACTAATATTTTATATTTTATATTTTATATTTTATATATTGTTTGAAGGATAGAAAATCCATTCTTAATTAGATCCGTAAAGTATTAAAATAATATTATATGAGTGAAAGTACATGCATAACTAAGGAAAGTATACGAAAGGTGAATATTGCATTATGTATGGATAATAATTCGAGTAAAAATAAAATTCAAGATTTTAAAATTAATTTAGATTCATAAAATATTATTAATTAATTTGTTTAATTATTAATTTATATAAATTTTAATAAACATATAATTTATTTAAAAAAATATTTGGTAATTATTTGTAGATATTAGCATAATTATAGATATGAGTGAATTGAGGAGATTTGAATCTCAATTTATTTTACACGTGACAGTGTATTTTAGTGTAGTCTAATTTATAGACAAAAGGTTTTTTTTTTTTTTTTATCAAAAGACACTTGAATTCTATAGATTAAAAAACTTAAACTTAAGTTTTAGGAAAAAATCAAATTTTATTTACGTAGAAAATTGCTATAAAAAAAACCATTTTGTCTATAAGTTAGTTTGACTATCATGACTAATTGAGATTACCCAAAGGGATTATTTTAAATATTTATTATTATTGATCATAAGAAAAATTAATATGATTTACAAATATAGACAATTTAAAAAAAATCTACCATTCATATTTGCCCCCACTTTACCATGAAAATTGTTAACTTGTAAATAACTCTTCCTACATGACCATGTGCAAATCATGGTTTATCAATACCACATGCCCAATATTACATGTGTTAATAATTATTTATAATTATGCCATTATGCATATCTATTTCATAATAAGTCTTCTAAAATTTTATTTTAATTATTAGTAATTATTAGATGGATAGTGAAGCTTTAGCTTCCATAGTATATGGTGGAATATTTATAGTAATATACATAGATCAAGGGTTAAGATTTATTTCCAAGTCAATTGCAATCTTTTACTTCATTTATCTGAAATTAGTTTATTAAAAAATGGTCATATCAAAGCACATCATGTTTTGTATGTTAGTATTGATAAGCCATGGTATTTTCTCATTGTATTGAAAGAAAAACTATTTACAAATTAACAATTTCCATCGTAAAATTGGGATGAATGTCCATAGTTAAGAATATTATTTAAATGAACATAAGTGTCTTGATGCTTATCATGGATTGACGCTTATAGATATTTACTAATGATTGAATTATGGCTATGTTATTACGTAATCTCTATTCTAAAATAAACACACATATTCAATATTATTGTCATTAAATTAAATAATTACATTTACAATAATAAATATCAATTGCATTTATCTTTTTATATTAAAATATTTGTTAATAAATTCATATTATATTAAATGTGATTCCAAAATATTTAAAAAAACACATTATTATTTCTTTAAAATTAAAACTCATGGTTTAAAATCACTAATTGAATTTTCCTCGACAAATTTAATAAAAGAATAAAATATTATTTTAAATAAATATAAATAATAAATTGATATTAAAAATATAATTCTATGTTTTTTTTTTTTTTCTCAATAAATCATAAGTGTTATAGTCCCTGCCTCGGACTATTAGGGATTAACGTTGATGGGGTATTAATCCTTTTGTTTGACCAAAAATATTTACGGGCATCACAACTCTAACCAAAGTTTTAATATTAAAGAATAACACGAAATTTATTATGTAATTTTTTATTGGTCAATAAGGTTTGGAGTCTTATTGCAAGACTCACACGTCCCAATGCAATGCACTGCAGGTAATTGAAAACTTTGGATATATGTGTTTTACTTTGCCATACCTTAAGTTTGCGTCCATGCATCTAATTGCAAACTTTGCATATCTTGATTTTGGCTGGCTAACATGTATTGTAGACATTAGATAAAACATCTAAACTGTTTTATACAAATTCAAAAAATAACAAAATAACATCTAAACTGTTTTATACAAATTCAAAAAATAACAAAATTAGAATAATAAAAAAATACGTAATAATCTCTTAAATGTTGGATCGAGTAAGTTTAAAAAACCACAATACAAAAAAAAGATATATAATGATTTCTTAAATGTTATTGTGACTGTCGCATTATTGATGCCACTAAAACTCTAAACAAAATGTTCGAAGCTATCTAGTTGTCTGTTTTATAGCCGGATTGCTTTTGGCACCTGGGTCGCGTTATTGATGCCACTAAAACTCTAAAACCCTTTCTTCTTGCAAACATGGTCTCAAGCTTCCGTAGCAAACATGGTCTCAAGCTTCCCATTTAGATGGGGTTTTGCAAACTGAAGGTATGCCGCTTTGCAAACTGAAGGTATGCAGTATGTCGCTGCTGCAGACTGAAGATATGCTTTTACATATATCTTCCCATTTAGACGTTGCCGTATCAGTTTGCAACTGAAGGTGTGCCGCTGCTGGAAACAAACTGAAGGTATGTGTTTACATATATTCGGTTTTCTTTTACATATATCTTCCCATTTCAAGGTTGTTGGATTACTTTGCTAGTGCTGTAAACTGAACATATATGCTCTTACATATATGGATAATTTACTGGATCTCTAAATCAATCAACAGCAACAGGTTGAGGACAAGGGTATAGCTATAGAGATATTTTCCAGATTTTAAAATGATGAATTGATAGTTTATGGCCTAATACAGATGCCTAGAGATGCCTTCATCTAAGATTCTCTTTCAACGACTATTACACAGAAATATTTAACAGAACAGGGAGGTTTTCGATGATGTTATGTACTATTGTTATATAGAAATACTTCAAAAAGAGAGGCGTTGTTGATGATGCCATGTCCCAGAACTCGAAAACTATATCCTTCAACGGGTTGTCAACTATGTTAACAGAAACGAGAAACGGAAACTAAACGAGAAATGGTAACTGTACAAGAATAAAGGTACAAGAAACATTGGAGGTTTTGCAACAAGAAACGAGGAGAGAGAAAATGAAAATAAAAATGAAAAAGCATAATTAGTTTTAATTTTCAATATGATTTCAACTAATTTTCTAGCCCAAATTTTATTTAAAAACTAAATAATTTGAATATCAAACTTATGCTTAGCAAATTGACTATTAAATATATACATTCTTATGCTTCCTAGTCAATTAAGTGTATACATTCTTATGCATTTTGGGCCTTCCACTAATTATTGTTTCCTTCAAAAAAAAACCAAATAATATATATATATAAACAATAAATAGATTTGCAATTAAATGTGAACTTCTTGAGCCACATATAGAATAGTGTTTAAACTATGAATTTTAACACTATACATATTAAAGGAAACAAATCAACTATTGTTGATACAATAGTACAAAAATAATCAACTTTCTGTATACTTCGCATAGGCCTCTAAGTTATTGAATGAATATATGCATGAACTCTACAGTAAAGAATGAATACATGGATGAAATCTACAGTAAAGAGTGAAAATATAGAGCTGAGAACACCCTGCAAAAGAGCCAACTACGACTTGTAAAAGATTTCCGATTAACTAAAACACTAAAACGACCGTAGAAAACCGCGTTTCCGTCTGGTCTCGTTAACGACCCTAGAAAACGGCGTTTCCGTCTGGTCTCGTTTCTTACACGTTTTTTACCAAAAACGATGACAACCGTCCCGTTTCTGGTAACATAGCTCTCCTATATTAATATCTTCCAAAACGAGGCAATGGCATCAGCAGGGTCCTTCTAAAAGAGGCATTTCCATAAAATTTCAGTTATTTGTTATCTTTCACACAAAATTCATGAATAATATATGCTATATAACAAATATGGATGAAATAGGGAGACAGATTTAACCTGAAGGTGCTTGCCTCTATAGTAGGGGGCGTCTCCAACCGGACTTTGTACATAGCGTTATGATTTTACAATAGTAATAGTAAGCACTAATGCTTTGTGAGCCAAAATACCTTACTCGGAAGAGAAAAGTAGGGTGTAAAATTTAAATCCATGGTTCTAATTCAAATTCTATTGTTTGCTACTACTGAAGTTTTCTATGACTTTATCCATTGTCCATGACTTTATCAGGTGATTGAAATTGCTACTACTGAAGTTGTGTATGACTTTATCTGGTGAAGTCTTGCACACCGCTTGCTCAAATTGCCCTATCAAAATTTTAAAAAACAAAGTAAAATAATTTACTGCTCAAATTATATCTTGATCATTTTTTTTTCCAGACACAGAGTAACAGTAAAATAAAGTGAATTAAGATGGATATTTAGCTGAATAAGTTTAGAAAATAATTTACGTGCCCTTCCTTCAAGTTGGCTTCCGCAGCTTGGTAATTTCCCTAATTCCTATTTTCTCTTCATCCGGTATAGATGCTAATCCCAATCCTCGTCCCAATGACGAATAGATATGGATGGCGTTTTGGATGGTTTTGCTTGATGAGTTTTAGGTCCGTCCATAATCATAACCCTCCTCAACTGGGAAACCCTCTTCAACTAAGCAAACTGTAGGTCTGGTTCTATCAACTATTGATAAAATAGGTTTAAAAATAGCTTCTATTTTACAATAATTAAGTGCCTTTTATAGAAGTGCCATTTAGATTTTGTGCCATTTAGACTTTGTGCGCAGAGCCTATGTCAACCGACTAGTTCTAACACAATCCTTTATTTCCAGCTTTCAGCTGCTTGTTTAGACTTCAGATTTGCTGCACAGTCGGCCTAACTAGTTACAAATGTACATTTGCATCACCTTCAAGAAATATACTTTTACATATAGACATAAAATTGCTCCATCAATGCATTTAGTGCGCCGTCAGGAGTTTTTTTTAAGTAAAAGCAAAAAAGAACGAAAAGATGTGTATTACCCGAACCAGTCATTTGCATTAATCATGGCAAGCAGTACTTAATGAACTGTGTTCCCAGTACAAATCCCACTTCAATATGGAAAGGAGCCTGCCTTATGCAAAGACAAGCTCGCTGCTTGGTTTCTTCAGCAAAAATAAGAGACTTATTATGACGAAATTTGCGCCATCGTATGTACTGCTGCAACCAGTATTTGCCATTACTTTGAGCTTCAGTCCAATTGCGGAATGGGGGAAACAACTGCAGTGCATGACAAAGCCGGTCATGATGTCCAATATTAGGACGTGTATTGTGGCCAACGGTATGTTGAGGAGAGATTCATCTCAGTTGTGATTACAGGAGAGACTTCGGACTTCGCTTGCCACAAATGGACTATCGCTTCCTGCACAGGAAAACAAGAAGTAATGTGGAAATTGAAAACAATAGTATCGCAAACAGAAATGGACTATGTTTGTATGAATAGGATAAGAGATCATCAGGAAATTGTAATCCAGTACAGAAATGGACTGGACTGTCACTCCATAGACAGGATGATAGGTCTTCGTTGCAGAAATGGACTGTCACTCCATAAACAGGATGATAGGTCTTAATTTTTGAAGAAGAATGAGCAAGTAGATTTATTTTTTAAATTAAACAATTAAAAAATAAGCTTATTTCTCACATTTACATTACAATTTCACTAACATAAAAAACAAACTCAACCAAAATAATATGTTTTTGAAACTGTTTATATCTTATAACATATATTTCAAAAACCATTATAATTTCACTAACTTCAAAAAAAAAACTCAACCAAAATAATATGTTTTTAAAACTATTTATATTTTATTACATATAATTCAAAAAAACATTGCTATAAAGCAAAAACAATACTATGGGCTAACATAATATTGTAAACATGACATAAAGAACAATGATGTTTTATAACAGGAACATGCAACCAATTTTACAGATTAGATAGTGTTAGAGACCGCTGGGAGAAATGAGACTATCGTTGTCTACTGTATGGAGTGACTGAGAGCTAAAAGAAAATGACTGTAATCGTATGTGAAAATAACAATTTAGTTGCGAAGGTGAAATGTGATGTGCTGGCAAAAGAATAGAGGGCACATATCCCTCAATTGCAGATTTTCTGAAAGTAAGGCTATGTGCCCTCTCTCTTCTGTCAACACCATAATCACCTCCTACTTAACGACAGTAATTGTATGTGAAAATAACAATTTAGATATGAAGGTGAAGTGTGATCCGCTGGTAAAGGAATACAGGGCACATATCTCTCAATTACAGATTCTCTGTAAATAAGAGTATGTACCCTCTATCTTCTGTCAACAACATAATCACTTCCTGCTTTCTTGGGTTGGTTGGCGCACACGAAGCCTCAAAAAAAAATGAAAAAAAACACGTTGGTTGGCACATACTAAACCTGACAAAAAATACAAGTCAGATTATTGTGAGCATATTTCACACCCATAAAGAATGAGACCGCAGCACGAAACCTATGTAATTTATAAATCGAAACAGCTCAAAGCGATTGTGCAGAAATAAATCAATAGCTGCTTCTCGATCTTCTGCCCTTGTATCATCGAGCGGCATGTCAGCTCTATATATCGAAGTCGAAGCACTAGCATCTTCCATTGTCCATGACTCAAAAGATGATTTGATGGAGAATCATCTTCTTCCGGTGCTGTTAACTAATGTGTGGTTCCCGAATCCCGATATATCCGTTTTTGGGTATTCGGATTGTCTAGAGATCTTTTGGAACGGGGTGTAACGGGCTTTCCGATTGCCCATACTTTTCTCTTAGTGTCGGGTGAATTTGAAATGACTGGAATAGTGAAGACTATTGTTGAAATCGAAAGTTCACTGGTGGTTCAAGATTGCGATTTTTGTTACTGTAATTTCTCCCCAAGACGCTAAGAGTTCGAAGACACTTATGTTAACAAAAGATATAAGTGGCCCCACACCAGACAATACAACTCGTACCGTAACTTGCGTGGGAGGACAAGGGCAATCATACTCTTGGCTATAAAGGAATGGATGAGCGCAAGAAATGTACACACCATAAAATCTGAAATGAAATGAAATTAAATGGAAGAGAAATGCACTACGTGGTCGCAGCTGCGGCTGAAGACACATACCCCTGGAAAGATTTCCCGATTGATTGCCATTGATGACCCTCCTCGTAGTGGGGAGTGGATTTACACGTGGTGCTGTCTCCTATCCATAATCCCATCAATGCTCCTCGCAGTGGGGAGTGGATTTACACGTGGTGCTGTCTCCTATCCATAATCCCATCAATGCTTGGCTCTTGGAGGTAACATTCTTTTTCATGTCGAATTATAACAAATTTAGATGCTTGTTTCTTCCAGTTCTTGGATTTCATCATTTTTCATTTTTATTCCATCCGGGATTTCATCATTTTTCTTTTTTTATCCATCCGTGGGCTAGACAGATCTTTTCTCTCGTAGAAAAAACAGCCCAAGAAAGCATCTCATGGGCATCTATTCAATTGCCTTGGAATTATATGAAGAATGAGTTAAACAATAATAATAACTTTACCAATTGAATTTATATTATTCCCATGTTTACTATTTATATTTAAATTAAATTATTGTTATTCTTTTCCAAAAATTTCTATCAAATGAATATCGCAACAAAGTAGTGGAAAAAATGGCTTCTTATGACATGTGACAAATGGTGTTTACATTTGACAAAGTAGTATACTTTTGACAAATGGTGTCTAATATCTAAAAGATTTTGAAAGTGATGTTTGACTAGGAGAAATAGGTAGAATCAATGAGTTGTTGCATTTTCAACTTCATTTTCAGACATGTAGTAGTATACATTTGACAAATGGTGTCTAATATCCAAAATGTTTTGAAAGTGACATTTGACTAGGAGAAATAGGTAGAATCAATGAGTTGTTGCATTTTCAACTTCTATCCTTGAACAACAAAAGTGTTTTCTTATACAATATCTTGCAAGAATGATTATGGGAATCATTGTTGGGAGTGGAGTTGCATGAGGAGCTCAATTACATGGTTTGGAGTACCTCTAAATAGCTACCTAAACCAACAGATTGTGCATTTTCCAATTTGAAGCTATGATGTTTTAATGTATTTTTTTGTTGCAAAAAGATGTCGATTATGACTTCCATTTTGAAATTTGTATTGGATACAAAGAAAAATAATTTCAATGGGTTTTTCGACTATGTTATCATGTTCCCTTATAGATTCTTCATATCACTGTGATATTTGTTGAGTCTCCCTAAGCCTCTTGTAACCCATGAGTATAGCATTGATATCCTAGCAAATCATGAAGTAGAATAATACACTAAAGAAGAAGGGGTTTTATGTAGAAGGCCAACACAACTTGAATAATATCAAGGTACGTTAGGGACAAACACTCTAGGAGTTGGAATTTTGTAAGTTGAGCCTTATGAAAATTTGAATTATGGGATGAAAATAAGCATAAAGCCAACCTAAATTCACATTAACATGGTCTATTACTGTAACACCCAACTGGTTCTTCCTTTTGATCATTTACTATTTCTATACATCGAACTACTATGGGTTTAATGGTGACGTGAGCCATGATGGAACTTATGTGATGATGTAATTATTTTATTATTATTTGAGTTAATAAATAAATTGCTTGGAAATAATTTAGGAAAGAGCATAGAGATTAGAAGACTTCTTGCCATGTTAGAAAAAGTTGTTGGTGGTCAAGTCCACATTATGGACCTTCCTTAAAGATCTTTTAAAAATCCTTAAGAGAAAATAATTAAAATAAATTAGATTAACATAATAATGGGGAATAAATACTTTGTTAATCACTTACTTGGAGAAAAAGTGGGGTGGATTAAGGGAGAGAAAGATGTGCTTTAAAGAAAAAAAAAACTTTTTCAAAAAACTAAAACAAAAAGGATTAGGCCAAAGTTGGGCAGACCTTAAAACACTATGCTACTAAAACTATGCTTGGAAGAAATCTATAAAAGAAACCACTTAGGAACCAAATAGAGGGGATTCCAGGAGGCAAGAATGTCTTAGCTATGGGGGAACTATACGAGATATTTCATAGTTGGGTGGAACATGCATTGTTCCTCAATATTTCCTGAGAAGTACTATGGTTAGACGAGATTCTATTTCACCTATTATTATTGATTTTTCAATTTGATATTAATACGAAAAAATGGAATAACGTGAATGGCTATGCCTAAATTATGTTATATGTGGGCTACAGTTCTACATGTCTACCTAAATTATTATTAATTTAGTTTTGCGTGGCTAGTTTAATTATTATTAATTTAATTAGGATATTAGATTGGATATATTATGTTGAAGGCCCTTTATGTCATGTTATGGAATTTATATAAACATGTAAGAGAAGGAACTTCCTACATACTAGGTGCTACATGCATGCTTGTAAGAATTTAAGTGTAAAATAATTGCTTACCATGCTATTACAAAGGATTTGATATGTGTTTACACTTAGATCTGAGAAGAAGAGAGATAAAGATGACTGATTCAAACTAGGTGTGATCTAGGATGACCCTAAAAGGAGAAAATTTCACTGTACTTCAAATGTAGTGAAACTAATCTCAAATCGAAGAGCTCGTAGTTCTGAATCCAACAGTGTGAATGCCAACTCAATCTGACATTGTATGAAAAAGTTATGGCGTGCTAAAGTTTTTTTGGAAAAAACTAAAATTTGTGCACACAAGACCCATAAGAAGCACTTGGCATGTTAAAACTAGGAGTATAGACACTGATATCAGTCATATGCATGATGATGTTAATAGGGTGACATGTCCTTATGAACAGAGGGATATCCAGTTGGGTGATGACACGTCGCAGGTGATGCGAGTATGACGTTAGCATGACACTAGTAGCCTGGTTAGAAACCTAGTAAGTCGGTTTTCTTAAGGAGGTAACAGGTTGGAATTTTTCGGTGGTCGGCGGTGGTGAATTTGTCACTAGGTAAAATTGTACAGTGACCCCAAAAAATCAGTAGGAAAAATTGTCTAGTGGACTATTAAGTAATATAATTTTAAAATGAGTGAGATGATGGGATAAATAAAAACCTAAATGTGTTTATATATATAATGGTAAGGTTCAGGTTTGAACTCGTGAACAACGACCTACCAACAACCCAACTTTGCTCGACTAACTGTCATGGCCAAGTTGGCTATTCAAAATAAAGCAACGAGAGTTTTATTTACACACCACACAAGCATCGGACTAGGGGAGGAGGACACATGAAGCAGAGGCTGAGTTTTAGAAGCATGTGGGAGCCATAACCCAATTGACGCCCCATATGAGCATGATTTTTGAGATTGATTCCTTTGGAATCTTGAGGAGTATTCCCACAGTCAATCTTACAGGGAATCTAAAATATTCTCTACAGCCGAAGAGGTCACTAGCATAAAACAAGGTCAGGATTATAGTCATTTTTCATGAATTTTCCCTAGGATTCCAACTGTGTAGTATGTTTATTCAGCAAAGCTCTAAAATTTTAGCCCATCTCAAGAAGTGGAGATATAAGGTGTCATTATGTAATTGCATGTAATTTTATTTCATTGTCGATTAATGAAATGGGCCTCACCACATTGAGTAGGGCCCAAAGATGTAGCCCAAAATGGGTGAACTTCGTTATCAACTTTTCTGTGTGTATTTGATCTCATGATTTATTTTTATTTCCACTTTGTTTATGTGTATGTTTCACTTGGTTACATGCTCTTTTAAACGAAATTTCGTATGCATATTTGAAGTAGAATATCTTGGTCAAGTTTGGTGTCACACTAGATTTTCTTGATGCCAGTTGCAAGAGTGAATGCTAACCGGGAACAAGCTCCAAAGAAGTGAAGGAAAACTCAAATCCTTTGACCTCAAAGTGGGGCATGCATCACAAACGAAAAAAATGGTAGATGAGGAACCTCAGATGGGGGAAGAATAAATATATCGTAGGATCTTGTACACCATGGAGGAGAAAGTGGACAGATTGTTCACAAAATATGAGAAGACAATGAAGCATGAGAAGAAAGAGAGAGATGATCATGCCTTGGTAAATTGAGGAGAAGAAGGAGAACCTCATCAACATCCCTCTCCATCTTCAAGTGGCATTTATTCATCTTACTCTTCTCATCATTCTAATAGGAATCAGAGGAATGCATCTAAAAATCCATCTTTTAAGCTAGATGTAAAGTTTGATTAGCCCACATATAATGGAGAATGTAATGCAAAAAAATTAAAAAATTGGATTAGACAGATCGAGATCTATTTCCAGATTCATCATATTGACGAAGATGAGGGAAATATCCAATTAGAATCTCTTCAGTTAAGTGGCACTGCTCTCCTCATGTGAGAGAGCAAGTTGTAGAAAGGTAGCAAAAACTTTGTTAATATCCTTTCTTCTTATTCCAATTTTGTTTATTCATGAAAAGATCAATTCTATCCTTTTGATTATCGACAAATAAATTTAATGGAAAGGAAATATTTGACACAAATAAAGGGTCAAAATGTACAAATCTTCATAAAAGAGTGTAGAAAAACCTTTAGATTTGGGAATTTCACATGATTTGCTAGAAATTGTAACAAAGTATATTGTTTCTTTACATTGCTACATCAAGAATTCTTTGTTGATATTTGAGCCTACTACTACTGATGTGGCTAGTGTGAAGGCCAATCACCTTGAAATAGTAGGAAGGAATGAAAAAGAGGATCATCACAAGAAATCACCCCTTAAACCTCATAATGGCAAGTTCAAAGAAAAAGGCAAGGTAAAGGACAAGAAGGAAGCTACAACCAAGAAAGAAGAAGCAGCAAATCCATCTTTCACACATTGCAAAAATAAGGCCGTGATGATGAACATTGTTGGAAGTTGCATCCAAAGTTGAATTCAAAGAGATTTGGAGGAAAGGTCAAGAAAAATATAGTGGCAACCGTGCAACAGGACCTTGGGTCCAACTCTAATGACAAGACATAGATCACAGCAGTGGCATAAAAGGTAATCTATCTCTTCATGCTAATGAAAATTATGAAATGCATGCAAGTACAAGTTCTTAAAATGAGTCTCTTGTTAATGAATGAAAGAGGACTCAATTGTTCCATATTAGAGTTGTGATGAAGCATATTAAAGTGGAAACCTTGATTGATCTAGGCTCTCAAGTAAAATTGATTTCAAAATCATTCATTAAGAAACTAGAATTGGAGACTAAGTGTCATCCAAAATCCTACCCTCTCGGTTGGGTGTGTGACAAAGACAAATTGCATGTAACCAAATCACGTAGGGATATATTTGTAATTGCATCAAAACTAGTAGATAAGGTTGATGTCGATGTTAAACCTTTAGATATTTGCGGCCTTGTATTGGGGAGTCCATATTTGTATGGCAGGAAAGTAGTTTTCTTTCACCATGAAAACAAGTATCATCTCACGAAAGATGAGGTGTAATACATTGTTAGGGCTCATCATGCCAAGATCATTGCAATTCTCGTAAGTGTAGGTCATATGAAGAGATTGGTCAATTCTAGCAATGTGTGCATGCTCACGGTTGAGAAAGAAAAATATACGAAGACATCTGAAGCTTTCCAACGTTGTGATCCCACTCATAAAAAGAAATTGTATGAAGTTGTTCATAACTATAATTGGATTTTTCAAGAACCAATTAGGTTACCTCGAAAGAGTGAGATCCAACATGAAATTCACTTGTAGGAAGATGCCCCTTTACCACATATTGGTATGTAGAGGTTGTCAGCCATTGAGATCAAGGACATAAGGAAACAACTGCAGGAATTGTTGAACTAAGGGGTCATAAGGCCAATTTCTTCTCCATGTGGCTCACCCAACATGCTGGAGCTAGAGAAGGGTGGCACATGGAGGATATGTGTGGAATATATCAAACTCAACAAAATAATGGTGAAGAATTGGTACTCTCGCCTTTGCATTGATGATTTATTATACCAATTGAAAAATGCTTTCTATTTCACAAAACTTAACTTGCACAGTGGATATCATCAGGTCAGGATTGCAGAATAGGACATATGTAAGACTGCATTCAAGAAAAAATAGGGGTTGTTTGAATGGATGGTGATTCCATTCGAATTGTGCAAGGCTTCGACCACATTCATGAGGTTGATGAATGACATTTTTAGACCTTTTCCTAATTATTTTTTGTACTTGTGTATTTTGATGACATTCTTGTTTTTAGTAGAACTTAGGGAGAGCATGTGGGTCATGTTAAAAAAGTGCTTGATTTTTTGCAAAAAGGAAAAATTCTCTGTCAAAATTTCAAAATGTGAGTTTGGTAAGACCTATTTGTAGGAATTTACAAGGTAAGCTCCTCATACAGAACACCGAAGGACACCACTAACAAACATATCACAGATCAATACACTAGTATTATTGACATGGTTAAAACCCTCAAAGAGGGAAACAGTCCACGACCTGAGCCAACATGGCCACTTCAGGCAATTTATAAATAAAAGAATGAAAATTTACATAAGCTTCTCTCATGAACAGTTAACATACAAATGACCCTCCATGCTCTTTAAATAGAGATCATGGACCAATTGGGTGTTAAGCCACAGATCAAGTGTCCGTAATACTAAGGAGAGAATGAATTGTCATATCACTTCATGTCTAGAAAATATCGTGACCGTTGGATTGTAAGTTACAAAAGTAAATAGTAGAGAAACACACTTTACCTAACTCTACATTAGACCTAGTTATACTTAATTATTTCCTATGTGTCGAAATATCCTAACATCACCCCTTAAGAACAACTTGGGATATGATTGAAGGATGTACAAATATGACACAATAGGAGAAGGAAGGAGGCATTAGAGCCTATCCCCCCCTTAGTGACAATTTCCTAAACTCCAAACATAAATCAATGTTTAGTAAACTTCATCTCTGTGAGAGAATTTGTAAAGAAGTCTGCAACTTGAACATTTATTGAAAAATATTGCACTTCAAGAACATGGTCACGAACGAGCTTTCTGATGAAGTGCATGTGTAGTTCAATCTGTTTGTTGTGTTGATGTTGGACTGGATCTTTGCATAGTTGAATGGCACTTTGATTATCACACCAAATTGTAGTCAGATTTTGCTGCTGAAAGCCAAACTCTGATAGGATTAGACGAAGCCACAGGGCTTCCTTACTAGCTTCTACAACACCACGATACTCTTATTCTGCTGAAGAAGGAGAAATAGAACTTTGTTTCTTGAAAGCCCGTGTAATAGGTCTTGATCCAAAAGTGAACACATAACCTGTAGTAGACTTCTGATCATCAGGGTCACCAGCCCAATCGGAAGCTGTGAAACCAACCAATAGAGGAGATGCTTCTACACTATAATGAATCCCAAACTGAATTATACCTTGAACATAACGAAGTATTCTTTTAGCTACTTTCCAATGAATTTCATGTGGTTATTGCATAAACTAAGCAATAAGGCCAACAAGAAAGGAAAGTTCAGGACGAGTATCGGTCAGATTCAAAATTTGTCCTACAAGTTGACGATATAAGGTAGCATCAACTTCAGGGGAAGTACAAGTGATTAAAAGTTTACCTCCAGACTGAAAGGGATAAGGAGCTAGCTTACAGTCTTCCATGAGAAAATCGTGTAGAAGATCACGGGCATACTTGGACTGGGAAAGGGAAATACCTTCCTGTTGATGCCTCGAAAATCATTGTATCAACATTGGGGGATAACCACCTGGTCCGGACCTTAGTACAACACCTTTTCCGTTTGGAATGGTGGCTCCGACTGGGGATAATGGGACCAGTTTCCTAGAAATGGATAAACGGAATGAATGATTGGTTGACTAATCTAATGATAGGCGAATAGCTAAATCTATCAGCAAAATAAAAGAGCTATTACTTATCCCGGGAACTATTGTACTTTGAAGTGTAGCGTTTGATGATCTATGTCTATGGACAGGCATATAGATGACTCCATCTAACAGACATGGACATTAATTCATTCAAGGATTACTTTGCTTAAATAGTTAAGCAAAGCGATTAAAGCAATATTACTACACTTGTCATTTATATCATCGACACATATATGATTGAAATAAAAGCATACCATAAACATCCAATAGTGGAAGGAATACAGAACTGCTGTTAAAGCACATACATATATTCGATAATAGCAAAGGTAATCAAATAACAATTCATATGAAAAGAATGAATTTAGACATAGATAAAAGTACCATATGAGCTGCTAGACACTCCCAATATCAATCGCTACTTGAGATTCTTCCTTCAATGCAGAAATACTTTCAAACAAAGACAATAGTGCACAATTGCATAAAAGCTTCCTTGTCAAATTTAGAATAACTGGTCCAGTTTCATAAAAGAATATGGCTGAAGCACAATAGTGCAACTTCAGTCTTTAAGTCAGGTACAAAACTTTACGACCCTTTCCAAAACAATGAAAGGGTTTATAAATACTTAATTAATCTAACTATCTACGAAACTGAAATCCTACTTAATTGGTATCAATTCATTTTGATCCTATTTTCTTCAGCAATCTGGCAGTCGGCGGCATGAACCATCAAGTAGGCTATTTGCCTTTAAATCTGAGCTGACTTATCGCAAGCATCGGCTCCACTTCGGGTGGGCTGTTGAGGCAAGAGCTGAGCTGGGCGGCATAGGTGGCATCCTGAATATCGGGGATAATATACCCGATTGCATCCGTAAGGCACTTGAGGGTGGCTCTCTGTGTGTGTGGTTTTACCAAGAAGAACCAATAGGTGTCCCAAGTTAAACTGTTAATTCCAGCAATTAATCTCCCCTTTTCCTCTAGATCTGGATAACATGATTGCTCCAATGTTTTCATCGTTGTCAATTTTCCTAGTGTGCATTGGGAAATCATGTTTGATAAGTAGAGAGTGTTATTGACTAATTCAACTAAATTGCTTGAAGTTGATTTGCATCTTGAAACTGCCCTCTCTGCTTTCATTAACTGGGATTGCCATTCTGTAAAGAGTATATCTTTATGTGACTCTAAGATTCTTGGTAAATTCGCCACTTGTCCTTGATTAGTATCTTGCCAGTCGAGAAATGCAGCTATCGTTTCTTCAACTTGATCCAATTCAGTCCTAGCCTTGTCTACTTTATTACTTATGGATGCTGTTAATTCACATAGTGGCTCTGCTTGGGCGATTTCTTGACATAGAAGCTTAATTTGGGCTATCAATGCAGTATTTATCTGTAGTTCTTCTACTCTGAATTTAGCTACTTGTGGAACGCCCTTTGTTTTCTCGAGCTGTGCTGATAGTTGAGCAATTTGCTCATCTTTTGTTTTCACCATTTGCTCATTCGTTACCTTCAATTGTGCCAAGGCCTCTGACAATTCTTTCTGCTTCTGGATTGCGCTGTGGTCAATCCTTTGTTTCTCTGCCTGCAATTGTTGAGTTAGTTGATTTTTTACCTGCTGTTGTGTCAACAATTGTTGTTCTGCCTGCTCCGCTTTCTGCTTTGCTTCAGTCAGTTGTGCCTGTAATAAGAAAATTTCCTGGTCTTTTGTTTTCAGTAAAAGACTGACCTCTGATGCCTTATCAATTGTTGCTGCCAAATAGGCTCCAGCATATTGTGACAGTTTTGTCAGGTCATCAGAGGGGTCAAATTCCTCCTTCCAAACCACATTGCCCGTGACTGTCTGTCCTGGGAAAAGGGAAGGTTGATCAGTCCTTCTTCTCTTCCTCTGTCGTTTTACTACAGCTTTATGCCTTGGGCTGTAGAAGACATCCAAGGGAGGAATCTCTTCTACTTGCAAAATGATTTGATCGGAGGGGTCTTTTGGTATTATCTCTACTTCTTTGGAAATGGGTGGGCTGCTGGTTCCACTTTGAACCTGTTGTGAAGTGGTTTCCTGTGTGTCTGTTGCTTTTGAAGTTTCTGTGTCTTTTGAACATTACAGACCACTAATAATAGAATCAAATTGCTGCCATCCCTGGAGCAATTTGGGGTCAATATGAGTATCCACGTTTACATCAATGTTGGTCTGTTTCTGCTCTTTCATCTGGGTCTCCTCCCGCACTTTCTCCTGCTCTTTAGTCTGAGTTTCCTCCTGTGGCTTTTCTGGTTCTATTATTGTAACCGGAGGCTCCTCGCTTGTCGATGTTGTTGGGGTTGTTGCTAATAGATCTAGAGGCAGAGTTTGCAACCTCTCTTCTCTAAGCCTGTTGAATTCAACCAACCCTTCATCTTGATATTTCATTCGGGAAAATGCCTTAACCTGCATTATTGACTCAGCTGAGGAGAACAGGTAATCAAACATATCTTCTTTATGATCAAATTTTGACAATTTGGCCTGTTCTAGTGCATTATAGGCAACTTTGCTCGGATCAAATTGCCTATTAGGGAGAGTTGCTAAAGTTAATGATTTAATCTTTGTAGCTTATTTTTCTGCATGTTTGAGATCATGCAAGGTATAGACACCGCATCTCAAAGGAAAAGAGGGCCAACCCTACTTCTTATTTTTCTTGAGAGTCTGTGTAACACTCTCAACAATGATCTGGTAAGCGATTTCCCTTGCCAGCAGTTTATCAGGTATGTATAAAGGGAGGACATGAGGTTCGCTTGGCTACCAAAAACTCTTATATAAGTGAACTTCTCCTCCCCGAACCATCTCCCTACTGCTGTTAAATCAATCCTAGCTTGGTAGGAAATCTTGGGAGTAGGTTTATCAAAAATAGAATAATGAATAGGCAACATAAAGCCATTGCAGACTTGGTACAAATGGTGCTTATAAGAGGATTTCCATAATTTCTGATGGTATATGTGAATAGGCATGGGGTCTTGTGGTGTCCACCTCCACCGCCGAGCCCAGGAAATTCAGAATTAAAACACAAGGTATCTAAAATATAGGCACTGTAATAAATGGGGGAATTAGCCTTTCAATAATGCGGGTCTTATTCCTAAACTCAAGAACAGCTATGGCTAGTTTAGCTGAGAGAATAGTGGCCCAATCCATTATTTCACTGTTGCACGCCGCTTCCATTAAGCGAACCATTTCTATAGTGAAATTAGAAGAGTCGTGCAATCCCCACAATCTACACATCATTATTCCAGCGTAGCAATAAGGAGAAGCCAAGGAATTAACCGAGTACTTATCGAAAGATTCATGTTTGTGCTTTGCCGGATTTTGTCTCCAATCCCAGATGGGTTCGGATTCAACTTCGTTCTCCTTTTGGAATTTCTCCAGGAACGCCTTATTGTATTTCTTCTCTGGCTCAGGCAAATGATACATTTGCCTTAAATCATCAGCCTTGAATGACCCGAAAATTCTCCCGTCTCTGGTGCTGAAGGTTCTATCCATGATTGGGATTTCCTCAATTGCCCACCACACTACATCCGTATATGGGAGAATTTATTCCCTAGCTGCTATCCGATGAAGGAAGGAGTCAGCTAAGTCTTTTAGAGTACCATCAGATTTCCGAGTTGAATCTGCAGTAGTCTGTACTGTTGTCACTTCAGGTTCTTCGGCTTCAATCAAGTTGTAGGTACTTTACCACGTAGTTTTGCCGAGACCAGAACATGTAGTATCAGATATCAATCCCTTCTTTTTATTTGTTGGATCAGCGATGGCTTGTGCTGTGGCTGGCGCAGTGGCATCGACTGTGGTTTTCTTAGACTTCTTCCCCATTCTGTTTGAGTTTTCTACTTTGGAAGAATTCTGCACAGAAGAAAATAAACTTAATACAGAGGAATGATAATGAAAAGCCAATATGGTGAGATATATTGATCAATGCGTGATGAGAGAAAACTTTTACAATGGCCGCGGATAGAATCCATAGGAAGATTTTAGGACTTACAATTACATTAAATGGCCGTTTAAAACCTGCCAATCCTTAAATGCCCATTATACCATTAATCGGCCGAATGATTTGTTTAAGCGTGTTGTAGATTTTTTGGCGGTTGAGCGCAGGTGAATCATTGTTCGACAGATCAAGCTTTTAATATGAATTGATCGTAATATCCCTCCATTTTAACGGCTTTTTTGAAATCTGCGCTTTATCGCAATCGGCCATCGGGGAAAGCTTAACCTCTTATATTGACACCTTTTGAAACCCCGATCGCCGATAGCAATATCGCATCACATCGGGAGTATTGGCATTATATGAGACATGGATAGCATATCGCCGATTGCCGATAGCGATATCGCATCACATCGGGGTGCATTACCTGAGTGCTTTCAGAATATGCATAGTAGTTGCTGATGACCGATAGCGATATCGCATCGGGGAAAAACCCATGGGCCGTTTAAAAATGCTTCCTTTGTCATTGCGATATGCGATCTTGTGATCGCTTTATCGCAATGATAAAAGATTGATTACTTGTATTATTAAGATAAAAATGGGTTTATTGAAAAAGGTTCTCATAATGTTTTCATTTGGTTTTCAGACCTTTTTGAATAATACAATATTGATACCAATCAAAATCTAAAGGGACCCATTTTATATAATAGTTTTGTGAATAAAAATGATATAAAGTGGGGGGTTTTTGTAGAGCACAATAATTGGCAATTCGCTGGAAGAAACAATTATCTCTGAAAAGTATAGAAATACTTAAACTTTTTCAAAATAGAGTTCCAATCAAAGGGGAAAATTCTAATATAACTAGGTATATATGCATTCCGAGTAAAATGAAACTATTTTTGATAATTTCCTCTCTTGTTAAGAAAATAGATACATTCTAAGTTTTAAATAGGCCTCTATTGGTTTATAATGATAAAACAGAAAACCTTTCCAAATCAGCTTTTATAGTGAGCTCGTCTGTCATAGGTAGAGCCTCTGCTGCCAGCAAACGTTCATAGTTTCGACAGGAATACCTTTTGACAATGTTATTGTCCATTGTCCCATCCAATTAAGAGTGTGATTAACAGAATGAATTCAAAACATGTTTTCATATTTTGTATTTCTTTTCCTTTTTCTGTTATTGATAAGATAAAAATCCATTGTCCTGGTTTGGTAGCCAGCTATTGACAATGCCATTCACTGGTAGTAATCTAACCGAAAAAGCTGGCTCGTGATGAGAACCCTTGTCTTATAATTCTAAGCCATTACCCTGTTATGGTATGCAGTATTGGTAATGTTTGTTAAACTATTTCCTGATGATCATGGTAAGCAGGCTTGTAATAAGACCTCTTATCTTTTATATCAAATATTTTAGAATTACACTCTGAGTAATCATAAACTTTGGTGAATGGGATGGACAATTTTCTCCTTAAGAGTAGATGGATGACAGGGTAAGAGTTGAAGATGCTGAAGTTGGATTAGCTTCTATCTTGATATTGATAACCTTTTGTGACCAATTTGAAAACAGAAAATGATTTACAATACTTCTAAACTTTAAGAGGAGTTCACAATACTTCTAAACTTTGAAGTGTGGTTTTAGAATACAATGATACCTAGTTTCCTAGAAATTATCCCTTTTGGTTAAGACTTCTATTATTTTAAAAGCAAATATCATACTACTTCTGTGGAGCAAGTTTTCAAACACAGCAAAGGTCAATGGAAGATACCTTACAACTTTATTTTCTAAAGATCCTACAAACTACAAAACTCTATTAAACTAAAAAGGAGAAGGGGTTACCTCCTCAATTAAAGAATTTCTTCAAGATAAGGCCATTAACAGGGAAAGAATCTCTCAAACCTGATAAATCTTGCAATATGAAGGTTGAATGGGCTATATTCTCACAGATCTGAAATGTCCAAGCCACATATTCTAGAACTTGGTGTGTTTTCCCTTGTCCTCATGGGCTTTGTCCCATTTCAGAACTAAATAACCGACTTGAAATTGTTTTGAACCGGATGAGACTGAATCAAAAGCTGCCTTGATGATTTTTTGATGTTTGGCATGAATAACCCTGGCTTTTTCTCTTTCCTCTTCTAGTTTTAGAATTTGATCATGTCTAAGTTGAATAGAAGAAGAAGGACTTTCCTCAATGAACTGAACTAGGGCGAGAGAAGGAAGAACAAGATTTGTGGGTAGTACTACTTCTTTTCCATACACAAGGTTGAACGGAGAAGATCCTATAGAAGCTTTCTGTGTTATCCTATCAGCCCATAATGCAAACATTAAGGATTTGTGCCAGTTTTTATGATTTTGTTCGATAGTTCGCTTAATGATTTTGATCAGATTTTTATTTGTAGATTCTGCTAAACCATTACCCTGCGGATAGTAATTAGCAGAATATTTCAATTTAAATCCTCTTTTAATAGCGAAATCAAACATAGCATTGCCTGAGAAGTAAGACGCATTATAAAAAACAAGAGCATTTGGGACACCAAACTTGGTAATGATGAATTGATCTATGAATTCAATGATTGCCTCAGAATTTGCTGTCTTCAAAGGAATTGCCTCAACCCACTTAGTAAAATAATTGGTAGCAGTAAGGATATACTTATGCTGTTTGGAAGAAGGTGGAGTAATTTCCCCAATGATGTCCAATCCCCATTGCTCAAATGGTTGTTCAATGTTGACTGGTTGCAGAGGGAAAGCTGGTTTTCGTTGTCTTCCACTAGAAGTTTGACAATTGCGGCATTTCCTTACATACTCGTGGGCATATCTAAACAGAGTGGGCCAATAATTTCCAGCATGAATAATTTTGTGAGCTGTTCTGTCAGCTCCAAAATGTCCTCCTGCTGGTCCATCATGTAACTCCTGCAAAACCTTTTGTGCTTCAGGTTTCTCAAGGCATCTTAATAAGATTGAATCATAATTCTGCCTAAAAATCACATCATCAATAATCGTAAAATTTTTCGCTTTTAACCTAATGGCCCTTTTGTTTTTGTAAGATAGGTTAGGAGATGCATAACCATTTTTCAAATAAAAGATTAAATCTGTATACTGTGATTCAGAATCAGTAATACTTATTTGGTTGATTTCTTCGGTTTGATCTATATCACCTGGTTCTGGAATATTGGATGCTCCTGCCAATAACCTGCAAAAACCTTGGCCCCTAACAATCTTTTCTGGCTTAATTTCTAAGTCATATTCTTGGAGCGCTGTGACCCAGTTTGCCCTTTTTTCACCCAGTTCTCTTTGTATTAATAGTTGCCTAACTGCAGGGAAATGAACTATAACCTTTGTGTGGGTTTTCAAAAGGAAGGGTCTATAATGTTTGATTGCTTTAAATACAGCAAAGGCTTGTTTTTCTACTTCGGAGTAATTCAATTCAACACCATGAAGATTTGAACTAAAAAATGAAATGGGCGCTTCCAAATTGTGATCGTTGAGCTGCGTGAGTACTGCTGCATAAGACGAGTTGGATGCGATAGTATACAATGTAAAATGATTAGAAAAATTGGGAGTATTTAAGGCTGGGGCATTGATTATTGATTGTTTGATTAACTCAAACGCTTCTTTTCTGCTGATCCCCACTTAAAGACTGAATTTTTCTTAATCATAGTTTGAAGTGGCAAAATAATTTGAGAAAAATCTGGAACAAATCTTTTAACAAAATTGATTTGGCCTAAAAATGAATGCATGGATTTTTTATTATGTGGGAAAGGGATTTCAGAGATTTCTTTGATCCGATCAGGATCATTATAAATGCCATCTTTAGACACAATAAAGCCTAAGAGCTTTCCTTGGTCAAGAGCAAAGAAAGATTTTTTAGGGTTAAGAGAAATACCATATCTTTTGCAGCGTTGAAAGATTTGATTTAGATCATGCAAATGATTGGACCTCTCTTTAGAGAATACAGTAATATCGTCTAGATAGACGACTACTGTTCTATTAATCAATCCTTTAAAAGCTATATCCATCGCTCTTTGGAATGTCGCTTCTCTGCATTAATAAGTCCGAAAGGCATTTTCTGATATGCATATGTTCCCCATTTTGTTCTAAATGCGGTTTTAAGCTGGTCATCAGGATGGACCAGGACTTGGTTATATCCTGAGAAACCGTCTAGAAAGGACATTAATTCAGAGCCTGCTACTGATTGGAGTATCTGCTCCATAGTAGGTAATGGGAAATATCTTTTAAGCTCGCTTTTTTCAAATTTCTGAAATCCATACAAATCCGAATGTCGCCATTTTTCTTTCTGACTAGCACCATATTGGAGACCCAGTTTGAGTGTCGGACTGGAAAAATAATCTTGGATTTCAAGAGTTTGTTAAGTTCAGTTTTTATTTGACCCTCTAAGCTCGGATGTATTTTTCTTAACTTCTGCTGAATTGGTTTCTGATCAGGAAGCATGGGAATGGTATGCTGGATAATGGATGTATCATATGTCTTCAAATCATCATATTTCCAAGCAAAAACCTGTTTATTTTTCCTTAACAGTTTAATGAATGCCTCCTTCTCTTCCAAGGAAATTCCTAATCCTAAATTAATGTTTTGAGGAGTTTGCTCAGTGCCAAGATTTATCAACTCAAACCTTAGGGTAGAACTTTGGAGCTTTCTATTAGTCACAGGTTTAAACCTGTCTTTAATATCATAAAGATCCTCCAACTTTACCACAGGCTTGGGGATTGAATTTTCCTGAGGTGTTTCTCTCATTTGAAATTCATGCTCATTTTCCTCAATAATTTGATTATCATAGGACTTTTCAGAAGTTAAGAATTGTAAAATATCCTCATCATGGTTGAATACTCTCCAATTAGTGACATTGTCAGGAATTGATGGCCTAAAAAGCAATTCTACTGAAAATCTATATGGGTTGTAGTTACAGAAGGTAGGAGCTTGGAAGCTACATGGCTAGCAGGTCGACTGCCGAGTTTTGAGACCTAGGGATGGAGGAAATATTGAATGCCGAAAAGTGTGAGGTGAGTTCTTGTACTAGCTACTGATAATGTTTAAGATGATTTGAAAGAAAATGAATTGTATTGCTCACCTGTTTGACAATAATTTCAGAATCGCCGAATACTTTTAAATATTGCAGTTTAAGGCCAATTTCTTTATACAGTCCTTGGACTAAGGCTTCATACTCGGCTGTATTGTTAGTGCATTCAAATTCTAGCCTACAGGACAGCATTGTTTTTTCTCCTTGTGGTTAACCAAAATACATCCTGCTCCTGAGCCCTCGCTAGACTTGGAGCCATCAAAATATAAAGACCAAAATAAAGAAGCATTAACAATTTATTTACATTTTCCTTAGTGTCATAAAACATCTTGATCTATCTGTTTGTGAATAGTTTTCGATCTGAGATGTAGAATGGTTTACTGAGAAAGGAGATGATTGGGCAGTGAAATTGCCAAAAAATGACTCTGATGAATATTTCCCCAAAATGTTGTTATTGAATGCTATTGGTTGGTTTTCTTGTTTGAATTCTGTAACTGTATGGGCCATATGTTTTTCCCGATCGATCCTTATTTGATTTGACTTACCCTTATAGGGAAGCCACATATGTGACCAATCAGTAGAAATATACCCATGTAGTTTTTCAGACCAATCCCTACTCAAGATTAAACCGTAAAATTCAGGTATATCGAGCTATTAGGATATCAATCCTTTGTACTACTCTAGGATCAGCAGATAACTTGATAGTTATGGATTAATCTCTCCCACAACCTGTACTTTGGTCCTGTCCAACGTACAATATAATAGCAGACTTCTGAGGTTCAATATTTAGTTTGGAACAAACTGAAGCTCGCATTATGTTAGAAGATGCCCCTGAGTCAATCAAACAA